>JAQMYF010000008.1:1888254-1902233 GCA_030014195.1 Neosilurus mollespiculum
GCATTTCACACTGTTGGCACAAAGCAAGGGATTTCTGTGTCTGTCTGTCTGTCTGTCTGTCTCTCTCTCTCTCTCTCTCACACACACACACACACACACACACACACACACACACACACACACATTCTCTCTCTTTGGCACAATGTCGGTTCCTCTTTGGCTTGTAGGTTTCATAGCTATAATGCTGTAAGTCAGCAACGAAGAGTCCACAGTGTTTCATTAACCAGCTGAGGGCTGAAGGAAAGAAATAAGTATGGATAGAAAATCCTTTTCCTCAATAGAAAGCCAGTGATCTAGTGTAAAGCAGGGGAGAAAAAACACATCCTCACTTATTGATGCTGTCCTTCTGGCTCATTAGTGTGGAGCTGAAGCTAAGCACAACACTGTCACCTTACAGCCTATAGCAGCCTTCTGCCATTCAAACCCTTCACAGTCTGCCTTACAACAGTACGTTCACGCCTGTTCTTCCCAGGAACCCGTCCTCACTCGCACAAATCCAGAATGTTGGATATCAGCTGATATCTGTGTGTTTTGATGTTGTTGTGAAAAGTAATTGCAGCGTTGTTTTATTGGCTGTACACACACTCTCTCTCACTGCGAGGTGAAGGCCGGCTTCCTGTTATTCGATGATTGAAAAGAATTTGGAGTGCTTTCAGGTAGAGGAGGTGAAAACCCTGTTTAATAATAGATCAGAGAGAAAATCTGAACACGTAAAGGTTAGTTTTAAAAAAAATCACTTCATAAGGAAATAGTGTACTTTGTCATTAAACCTCTGAATGGAACTGTTATTTATTTTAAAGAGGGGTTCATTGGATCAACTGTGAATCTGCATACTGAAGACTCACTGATATTAAATGCAGACCACATCCCTGCAGTGTAACGACTGCTGTGCGTTCGGTTTATTACTAAGTGAATATGTTATGATTCAACTCCTTAAATTCTCAGCTATTCATTAATTATTTATCACCAAGCATATGGTTTTGTGACTACAAATATTTATTATTATTGTTGTTATAATAATAATAATAATAATAATAATAATAATAATTATTATTATTAATATTATTATTGTTATTATTTTTAATATTATGGTGGTTCAATGGTCAGGACATCCACCTCACAGCAAGAAGGTTCTGGGCTCAATTCCCGGGCTCGGGCGTTTCTGTGTGGAGTTTACATGTCCTCTCTGTGCATGCATGGGTTTCCTTTGGGTGCTCAGGTTTCCTCCTACAGTCCAAAAACATGCACAGTAAAATGAATGAATAATAATAATAATAATAATAATAATAATGTAGAGGCGTGGTGTTTCAGTTGTTGGCGCATCTGCCTCGCATCCTGGGTTCAGCTCCCAGGCACGGCGAGGGCGTTTCTGTGTGGAGTGTTTAGGTAGGTTTTCCTCCGGGTACTCCAGTTTCCTCCCACAGTCCAAACATCTGCACATAAGGCTAACTGGCTGTTCCAAATTGCCCCTATGTGTGAGTTTGAGTGTGAATGTTAATATAACAATAGTAATATATTATATTATTATTATAACTAAACTAGCCAGTGGTCAGTGATTTCATAAGCAGAAGTTTTGTGTTTTTTTTCTATTATGGACACTTTCCGTTAAAGTAGAAATTACCGCTCTACCGTTTTTAAATTATTGAGTTCTTATAATTATTAGCCTGGTTGACTGCTAGCTTAAATTGGATGATTTTTTTCGCTTCAAATCTGTCAAAACTCCCAAAACAAGCAGCCTATAAATGATAATCTTCAGTGAATATTTGGAGTAAAAAGCCCTATGGAACTAATTAGTAACACAAAATATTAAATATGCTTGTGTTTGGATTGAAGAATATATGGCATAAAAAGTCATTGGCAGAAATGATGGCACAAAAAATTTCTTTATGCTTTGATGATGTCAAGATATGTCTCTTTAAAGCATATTGTTCTTCTCTTTATAATGTTTCCTTGTGGACTAATTTCCAAAAGGCGATTTCTGCTTGCCTTTAAGAACTGTATGCAGATCTTATTGAACAAGCCGAGATGGTGTAGTGCTGGTCTATTGTTTTGTGATGCAGGAATCTGTACTTTTCGGGCCTTATTGAGGAAATTAATGTATAAATTTATTTGTCGGTAGAACAATTCTTAGAACGCTATTGTTATGCTGCTGTCAAATCCTTGTTTTAGTATCGCGTGATATCAGTCACCCTTCTGGAAACGTTGGTATAACGGTCTCTCATGTTCCTTTTTATTTTTTCTGTTTCTCGTTTTAAGTGTTATTTGAATATTTCTAATGGACAATTATAGACTTTAGACCATAAAACAATTTATGTATCAAAATCCATTCTTATGTCTGCAAAAGAAAGTACTAAAATTACCAAAGAACATCACATTTACTCTTAAAACCGGCCTGTGATACCAGAATCTATGGATAACCTCTCGCTAATGCTAACTGTAAACACACGTCCTGCCATATCAAAGCTAGCTGCTAAACTAGCTGCTCTTAAGTTATTTTGTGTTACATGAATAAGGTTTGAGTATATCATCTTAATCAGTCTTGATTTGCATTAATATACAGTATTTCCTCAATAATTTATTTAAAGAAAATTGAAAAAAACCCTCACACACTTACAGTAACGTACAGTTTTTGTTCATTGCTAGTTTAGTTTAGTTAGCTAGCTACCCCTGCACACAGATACAGAGGCTAAATGTTTTCTGGTTCCAATTTGCACATGATCAGGTAACAGATAATTCCTTTTTCTGAAAGTGTTGAGGCAAACCCAGATTTACCCCGAAAATATGTGCCTAACACCAGACTATATATAAACAGAATTATCAATTCAGGAAGAGTAAAATTGAAATAAATCAAATGGCATTTGAGTTCAGGCAGCCTTTCAATCAGGTTCAGTAATTAAAGCAGAATGAAACCCAACCCTAATAAAAGCTTGTATACATAGTATATATCTGTACCCATCAAAACACTTATCACTCTCGCGATTAATCCTACTAGCCCCATGGGGAGGCTGGGGCCCATCTCAGCCAACACTGGGCGAAGGAAGGGTATGCCCTGAACAGCTCTTCAGTCCATCGTACAGCCAACACACACAACCATTTCTACTCACACCGAGGGGTAATTTGGAACAACCAGTTAGCCTAATGTGCATATATTTGAACTATGGGAGGAAACCAGAGTACCCAGAGGAAAACCCACACATGCACTGGGAGAACATTCAAACTCCACACAGAGACACTCAAGCCTGGGATACGAACCCAGAACTGTGAGGTGGACGTGCCAACCACTACACCATCTGGCTGCCTTAATCAGAACATATTATTGTTAGTACAACCTTTTTATTACAAAAATAAATAAATAAATAAATAAATAAATAATAATAATAATAATAATAATAATAAATCCTTGTGCAGGATTCCATTTTACGGAAAAAACTTGGGCGGGAATGAAGTCGAATTGTGTATTATATGTACAGGTATATGTACCATGCGTTCATATAAACGAGCAGATGCCTGTGTGATGTATGTAAATGTAATGAAGTATTCTGTGCAGATGTGCCTAGTTTTCTTTTATTCAGAAGTTCACTAGTAAATATCGGATTTGTTATTTTACTGTCTGTATACTGTTATTATTGCCGTTAATGGAACTGACACGTCTACCTCCTATTCTCGTGGTTTCACACTCTCACAGGAGTGAAACAAACTGAAAATAGGTGCCTTTTTTAAACTGTAAGGCACCATGACTACTCACTATATAGGGAATTAAATACAGAGGACTATAGAGTAAGCACAACGGTGAAATGTTAAAGGGGAATTCCACAGTATTTTTTTTTTTGTCAGGGACAGGACATTTTTGAGAACTAAATTACCCGTAACACTGAAAATAAATGTAGTATTTAGGTTTTACTTATCATGGAATTGATGTGAAACTGTAGGTTGGCAAACTTTTTTTAAACATTAATTTTAGAGTTGTTGAGAATTTAATATATTATTGAAACTATATAGATTCAGGCACTTTGATATCTTATTATCACACTTGAACCTATTAAACCTAATTTTTAATATATTAATATATTATATTTTAATTATATTTTTTAATTATGACCCATGGACCAAATACTGTGGAATGCCCCTAAATCACTCCTCAGCACCTTTGATTACATCATGCTCTCGCACAATTAAAACCTGACAGTTCAACGTCACCTGAGCTGGTGGACCACCCACAAGAAACACAGCTTCCTTTTATTAAATCAGATTTGAGGCTTTGAATCAATTTCTTTCAGTGCATGGTAATTCTAATTTAATATTTTATTTCTTACTCATTTTGGCTGATTTTTATTTTCTATTGTCTCCTTAGTGACTATTTTAATTGTACTTGACTGACTGTTTATAAGCGGCGTGGTGGTGTAGTGGTTAGCACATTTGCCCTACAGAAAGAAGGTACTGGGCTCAGTGTGAAGTTTGCATGTTCTCCCCATGCTTGCTTAGGTTTCCTCTGGGTACTCTGGTTTCCTCCCACAGTCCAAAGACATGCATGCTAGGCTAACTGGCTGTTCCAAATTGCCCCTAGGTGTGAGTGTGAATGGTTGTGTGTATGTTGGCCCTGCAATGGATTGGCGAGCTGTCCAGGGTGTACCCCACCTTTGCCCAGAGTCGGCTGAGATAAGCTCCATCCTTGGATAGCAGTGGTTTGGCGAGTGAGTTGACTTTTCACAATGCATTATGGGATACTCCACCATATACTTACTCTTTCACATACTCATTTGCTGAACCACTTAATCCTATTAGGGTCACGGGGAGGCTGGTGCCTATCTCAGCCGACACTGGGCGAAGGTGGGGTACACCCGGAACAGCTCAGCAGACCATTGCAGGGCAGCACACACATATACAAAACCATTCACATTCACACTCATCAAACCCAGGACCTTCTCGCAGCGAGGTGGACGTGCTAACCACTACACCACTGTGCCCTCCCCGAGTCCACCATATGGTGTGATAATTCTCACTATACATCAGACACCAGTACAAAATGGCACACTCATTATACAGTGAGTGATTTCGGGGACAGATTGAGCGAGACCAAACCTGGGTGTACGCAAGTATCTTAACCTGAGAGATCGAAAGACTGTGAGTAGAGTGTGTGTATATGTGTGAGGTTGAGAATACACTGTTTAGCATGTGTGTGAGAGATGGAGTGTAGTGTTTGTGTGTGTGTGTGTGTGTGTGTGTGTGTGTGCAGGGGAAAGAGAAGGGTTGGCTCAGAAGCTCTGCTCATGAATGGCCTCCCTGTTATCGCCGCTCTGCACGCGGGCAACATCACAACAGGCCGCTCATGCAGGTGCTGCCTCTACTGCACAAAAATAGCAGGTGTCTCACTGGGATAATACACACACACATGCAGATACACACACATACACTCCTTCTTCGGCAGTCAGTCTCCACCCTCTACCTCCTCCCCAGGCTCTGGCGACCATGTGTGACGTCTCGGCTGTTGTCTGCCTTCTTGTTGTTTTCACGGGCTGCAGAATAAGGGATTGCCCCCTGCTTTTGTCCACAGTGTAAGAACTGTGTGAGGATTTTGCGTTCAGTAATACGAACCACGTGAGCGTTTGTTACCGAATTGCAGCTGACAGTGAAATTCAGATACTAACCCAGGCGCATTCATACTCGTATTCGCACGCATGGACCAGTTAGCCTGATCTGCACGTTTTTGGACTTAGGAATGAAACCACAGAACTCAGAGGAAACCCACACAAGCGTGATGTGAATACAGACATGCAAACTCAGCACAGAAAGGCCCCTTTCAGTCACAAGGTTTTAACCTGGAACCTTCTTGCTGTAAGGCAACAGTGCGAACCGCTACACTCTGTGTCTTTGGACTGTCGGAGGAAACCGGAGTACCTGGAGGAAACCCACACAAGCACAGGGAGAACATGCAAACTCCACACAGAAACGCCCAAGCCTGGGACTCGAGCCCAAGACCTTGTTGCTGTGAGGTGGACCTGCTAACCACTACACCATCGTGCCGCCCTTTATAAATTATGGTAATTACCAGGGACACCTGATACGATATTATCCCGAAACCTAGGTCCAGGTTCGATTTGTACTGTGATTCTGTATCACGATTTTAATATATAGATTTAATTACTGCCTAAAGGCGGAGCTCCTGATGGATAGCTCTATTGATAGTAGTCTGAGGCTGGTCTTAAAAGAGTATCGCGGCTCCTTTAAGGGCTGAATCAATTTCGTTCATGGAGGAAGTCAATCAATCAATCAATCTCCCCATTCTCCTATACCCATAATATGTACTAGAGGGGCAGCATGATGGTGTAGTGGTTAGCACATCTGCCTAACAGCAACAAGGTCCAGGGTTTGCTTCTCAGGCTTGGTAAGGGCGTTTCTGTGAGGAGTTTGCATGCTCTCCCTGTGCTTGTGTGGGTTTCCTCGGGGTGCTCTGGTTTCCTCCAACAGTCCAAAGACACACACATTGGGCTAAGTGACTGTTCCAAATTGCCCCTAGACGTGAGTGTGAGTGTGAATGGTTGGGTCTATATGTTGCACTGCAGTGGATTGGCGAGCTGTTCAGGGTGTACCCCACCTTCGCCCAGGGTCGGCTGAGATAGGCTCCAGCCTCCCTGCAAAAGTGAGTGAGTGAGTGAGGGTACAGTGTTCCAAAGGGGGTGCAGACATACTAAACCAGCATGCTTAATAAATGGGCCCTGCCTTACTTTCCCATGTATGTTTAATAATTAAGGACTAATAATTTCTTATTCTTCTCTAGCTAGTCTTTGTTTTTCATTTTAATCCTGTAAATACTTTATTTGTTTTATTAACAGCACATTAGAGGCACTTTAAAAAAGTTGTAGATATTCAGTACATAACAGTGGACATTCATTCATCTTCACTTGATCCTGGTCGGTGGACCTGGCGGCTATCCTGGGAAGCATGAAACGGATGCTCGTCCATCACCGGGCACCATGCACAAACACATTCACTCGCACATTCACACCTACAGGCGATTCAGCATATCCAGTACATCTACTGGCGTATTATGAGAGGTGACGGGAAAGCAGAGAAGCGTGGACACACGTACGAACATGCTGAAGAACACGAACAGGAACTCAGAACTCGATCTCAAGCTCGGACCCTGGACCCGGGGACTGTGAGGAGGTGATATAATCATAACCATGGTGTACATGCAAAGTTTAGCGCTTGAGTTTGAATGTATTAAAATCATTCATTTGGCTGTTATAAGCACTTTGTAAGTAAGTAAGTTGTACTTGGGGTGGTGCCTCAGAGTAGCTTTCAATGCTAACGGACCACCAGGATGACAATTGAACAATATTTATTTATATGCTACTTTTAGCCTTAAAGATAATCATCAGACATCACGAAAGGCTCCTTCATGAAGTATTCCCCTCAGCAGCCACTACTATTGCTTCATAAAATATTGATGCGGTGCCAGCGATAGGCTCAAACACTAGCCAATCAATGTAGTTAGTTATTTATAGTTTCTGATGGTGATCTTTATCAATCAATGTTTTTGGTGTCAGTAGCTTGTATCAGTTTCAGTATCAATATCAGCAGTGGTATCAGTGATCTGGCAAGGTAATTCAACTCTTATCGAGGGCATGACGGTATGTTCATGGAGCACGCTGTTTCACTGTCGTGCCAGGGCGAGCCAGGGTGAGCCAGGACGTGCCAGGGCTATCTCAAGGCTACCCAAGGCTTGTAGCTCGGAGTGTTTAGTGTCAAAAACCAGTTTCCATGCACATAACATGCTGCTCGAGGACAGCGATGCACAGCGCCAGTTAAGGTGGGGTCCATGTCTATGTTCCCCAGTCCTATGTTCCCCAGTACCTATGTTCCCCAGTATCTATGTTCCCCAGTATCTATGTTCCCCAGTATTTGTGTTCCCCGGGAACCCTAACCCTAATATTCCATGAATTGTTACTTTGATAATTATGTTTGATTTTGTTTCATCATACTTCTTTTTTCAGTACTGATACAATCGTTGTAGCTCACTTCTGTAAAGTACACAATACAATGGAAAATCCATTAATTTAATAAGGACTGGGGAACATTGGGTCGATCCCCTAATGCAAATGTCTTTGGACTGTGGAAGGAAACTGGAGTACTCAGAGGAAACCCGCGCAAACACAGGGAGAACATGCAAACAGTAAAGCCCAGGCCTGGTACTCGAACCCAGGAACTTCTTACTGTGAGGTAGACACGCTAACCACTACACCACTGTGCCGCCCCTGATTAATTCTTGGAAATAAAAAAATATGATTTTACTATCAAATAATTTCGTTCTGACTGTTATTCCTTTTCAGTCCTACATCTGTTTTGAAGAATCTTAAAAAAAAAGTTTAAAAAAAATAGCTTTTAGCCTAAAACAAGTTTTTTTTTCTTAGTTTTTTTACCCTTATGATGTTTGAGATCACAGGATATGACCTGATATCCTGATTAGCCAATCAGAGTGTGGAATTTCTAAAATCTATTGACCTGCAACTAGATTTTGCACTAGATTTTCTAGTGCATTTTCCTTTCTTTTTTTAACATGGCAGCTAAAGCTAGTCCCGGCTAAAACAGTTTAGTTTTTGATAAATATTTAGCCGCGTCATTTTCACTCTAATTGTAGAACAGTGAACGATTGTTTAAAAAAATCTTTAAAAAAAATAAAAATCTTAAAGTCCAAACCTTGCCTTCCACCTTGACCCAGCACCAGTCGGCCCTGCTTGGCCCTCGTTGGGCCGAATTCCCGAGGCTTCTAGCCTTGCTGTAGCCTCGAGTAGGCACAGTCAAGCCCTGGAAGTGACAATAATCATGGCTTACACTTTGTCACACTGTTTTGGCTTGATGGTGGAATCGGGCTAATGTTTTTTCATTAGTGTGCCTGATTGTCCATCCCAGGACATACACACATTCTCACACACACACACACACACACACACACACACACACACACACACACACACACAGGATTTTATTCCGATTGGTGTGCAGACAGCATGGTGTACTATAATCAACAAGCGCAGTACATTATTGTGCCCCATGTCGTGCACCGCATCGTCTGACAGCAGCTTCACATTCACTTCTCACACTGGAAGACATACACTCACAATGCATAGTGTGATTCCCCGGTTGGTAATGAAAAAAATTTCCAAATTTAGGCCCTGAAATCTAAATGTAACTACACATTTGCTTTGTACCTCCTTAATTACACACCATGCAGATTTTCGGTAATACAATTACAAACTCATTATTTCTTAGTAATGAGATAAAAACAGTAAAAAAAAAAAATTAAGTCTAATGAAATTTCATCTTTAGATACTTTACTACAGACTACTTAAGGACACTTAATATAAAGCATGGCCGTGTATAAACAAGGCCGGCACGGTGGTGTAGTAGTTAGCACGTCTGCCTAACATTAAGAAGGTTCTGGGGTCGAATCCTGGTCTCTGTGGGGGTGTTTCTGCATGAACTTTGCATGTTCTCCTGTGCTTGCATGGGTTTCCTCAGGGTACTCTGGTTTCCTTCAACAGTCCAGTCATGCACATTAGGCTAATTGGGTGTACCAAATTGCCTCTAGATGTGAGTGTGAATGGTTGTCTTTGTTTTGCCCTGCGATGGACTGGCGAGCTGTTGAGTCGGCTGAGATAGGCTCCAGCCTCAGATGTTAACCAGTTGTTGTTTTTTGGTTCTTATATTAAATTTCGGAGGCACAATGTTTTCTTATGACTTTGGCGAAAAAGAATTACGATTTCCAGTCCTGGTTTATCAACCAATCCTTCTAGAATGTGCTTAACACAACCCAGAGTTCGAGTTATCGGTGCCGTACAGCTTTTACCTGCTCTGAGAAGATCTACTGCACTGCGGTCTCACCTGTAAATAAAACCTCTCGACAATCCACTGTTTACTATTCCGTCTCACAGCTCCAGGCTAAAGAAGATTGTAAGTGTAGATTAGACAGATGACAGAATGGCGAGCTCCTTGTTTTGTGTTTCTAAATTCATATGTTTTGCCGAGGCAGTAGTTTTAAAGGAAACCCGTAGGCTGTGTATTGGTCATGTCTCCCCATCCTTCAGATTCACATCCATTTATTTGTGGTAGTGAGAAGCTGCCAGTTTCTCTCTGTTCATTTTCCGAAGCTGAAAGCTTCCTGAGACTGAAGTCCTGTGACTTTTAGATTACAGTTCTACCAGAACGTGGACATGATGCGAGTCATCTGTTCAGTTCTCAATCTGGAAACCTTCTGTCGAGATGTGCCTCGGGTGGTGGGAGCGCCATGTTGGAACCAGTACAACTTTTCTGGCACTGAGCACAGCCTTCACAGCAAGAAGGTCGTGGGTTCGATTCCATGGCCCAGGTCTTTTTGTGTAGACTTTGCATGTTCTTCCTGTGCTTGCGTGGTTTTCCTTCTCTCAGGTTTCCTCCTACAGTTCAAAGACATGCACGTTAGGCTACTTGGCTGTTCCAAATTGCCTCTAGGTGTGAGTATGAGTGTGAATGGTTGTGAGTGCTTCCCTGCGATGGTCTGGTGAGCTGTTCAGGGTGTACCCTGTCTTTGCCCAGTGAGATAGGCACCAACATCCACACGACTCTAGCAGGATTAGGTGGTTCGGCAAATGAGTGAGAGAGAATGATTGGAAATGTCTTCGAATGAATCATATATAAATCAAGTTCCAGTTTTTCCAATGATCATGATGATATTCCCTCCACGTGGTTCGGTGGAAATACATAAAAAAACACAACTTGAAAGAGGATAGAAGGGTGGTATGGTGGAGTGGGTGCTTGCATGTCTGCCTCACAGCAAGATGGCCCTGGGATCGAGCCCTGGGCTCTGTGAAGGCGTTTCTGTGTGGAGTGGAGTTGCATGTTGTTCTGGTGCTTGCGTAGGTTTCCTCTGGGTACTCTGGTTTTCTCCACCAGTCCAAAGACATGCACATTAGTAAAATTGGCTGTTCCAAATTAGCCCTAGGTGTAAGTGTGATTGTCAATAGTTTTGTGTTGGCCCTGTGACAGACTGCCGAGCTGTTCTGGGTGTCCCTCGGTTTGGCCCAGAGACGGCTGAGATAGACTACAACTTCCTCTCGACCCTAGTAGGATTAAGCAGTTAAGCAAATAAATGAGAGTGAGTGAGTGAGTGATGGGGCTAAAACCCAGGGCTTAGAGTGTTCTTTAGTTTGTTCCTCTGGGGGATTCCTGAACAGATCAGTGTGGCTTTTCATTTTTTAGAAAAGGTTCCAAGTAGAAAGCTAGAACTGTTCCAAAGAAACTACAAGAAATCCTTTTCGAGTGTGTATCATATCCAGACATGTGTGCAGAACCCCTGTTCAGAGGCCTTGAGGCTAACCATTGGAAAGAACTTTTCAGTGGCTTTACATGTTGGGTTGAAAATGGTCCAAGTGCAGAACTTCTAGGTCCAACAGCAACAGCTCTGTGGTTGAAACCTCATCCTAAGATCCAAACTGATTTAACACTTGGTATACCGTAGCTGAATCACACGCGCAATGATCTGTAAGAGCTTGAAAACAAGCTCGAGGGAAACACATTGACATTTAAGATGGTAACTAGCAAATCAGACGCTTCTCCACAGGGTAGTTGGCCACCCTGGGACAACCTGTCTGCACGTGTGGGTGTACATGCGGATAAAAAGAAGCTAATTCTATCTCAGCAGACGTTGCCTTGTAGATGTTTGCTTCTTGCCCTCGGCGATGCTGTGCGCTAAAGATCAGGCCATTTCTCACTGTGACAACATCATAAATTTGCCCTCCTCCTGGGGTACATTGTGTCACTCTTAATACCCTGTCAACTCTCCTCCTCAATCTTTGTCTCCTCACTCATTGTTCTTTTCCTAACATTTCTTTATACCATCAAATACTCATCAACTTGCAGACTGTGGTCAAGCTAAATATTCCGCTGGACCAAATCGGCCATTTGAAAAATCATGCTAGCCGAAAACCTTTGGTATTTCTTAAAAAAAAAAAAAAATGGCCAAAGTTTTTGTGACTCCAGTTTGCTAACCATCTTGGCTCCTGTAGCAGAACGTTTTTTTGTTCTCTGTATTATTTAACCAAAAGCAGCACACCAGACAAAAAAGATTAGCTGCAAACAAAGACCAAAGAGATTAGGGAAGCTTTGTATAGCTTTTACAGCCCCATAGGCACGGAGCATGACTTGGATGGTTGTCCCGTGTCCATGCCTGAGTTGATGCTGATTAGCTGTTTTGTATCACTGATTTGCATCATGTTGTACAGCTATTAAAAAAAAAAAGATTAATTATGTGTAACAAATTTGAAACCCAAAAAATAGAGGCTCTACCTCTTAGACTTACACAGAAAAAACAAACAATCTAACTCAGGTAGGCAGAAAAACTTTAATTGATCAAAACAACAATGAACATTAATAGGAGCACGGAACATGAACTGATTAAACGGATAATTAAACTAACAAGACAGGTGATACAAATGAAGGAGGAAACCAGTGAGTGAAAGGTGAAAAGAAAACTCAGCGTTAACCTTTCCTACTTTCACTCCAGAACATAGTCAGGACTCAGGGAGATTTATTTATTTATTTGTTTGTTTGTTTGTTTGTTTGTTTTGTTCAAGTTGATTCAGAACTTAAAGAAGCTGCTCCACTCTTATAACACCAGCATAGTATCCATAGAGATATCCATTGTAAGCTCCACCTTTAGGCAGTAGCTAAATCTATATATGAGATTTTTTTACCCCCACCTCCCCAACCCTGGTCTGACAATAGATGACGTGACTTGTTAGAGATGTTTATGTTTCTACTGGCACAATACCACGTGTGATACCACTTGTACCTCTTGTTAGCTGAAACTCATACCCAGCCAATATTGTCTCTTACTGCTAGCTTTAAAAGGATTTTTGTGGGATTTAACGGGCAGACCACTTAGCAGCTCACTCCTGAGGGCCAGACTCTGTGTTATTAGCACTTTTAAAAGGAATTTATTAGGAAAAAAAAAAATCCTGGGCAGGTAGAATCAAATATGATAAATGCAGGGGTAACTGGGATTGGTTAAACTTTCTGTGGTGTTGGCTTGAGAGTTGTACTGTACGTACTGTACACCTCTGTTTTAGTCCATGGTGCTATTCAAACGTGGTGAGGTGAAATGCCAGTGCAAAAAAAAGAACATCACATGGGCTTATTTATAACAATAAACTAAACCAGAAACTAAACTGTGGGTTTGTTTTTATATTTCCTTCCATGTTATTAAACCTGGTTACAGAATGCCAGGAAATATAATCGGGTGGCACGGTGGTTAGCAGGTCCGTCCCACAGCAGGAAGGTCCTGGGTTTCGAATCCCAGGCGCGGACGGTTCTGTGTTGAGTTTGCATGTTCTCCCCGTGCTTATGTGGGTTTCCTCCGAGTACTCCGGTTTTCCCCCACAGTCCACAGGCATGCACACATCGGGCTAATTGGCTGTTCCATATTGCCCCTTGGTGTGAGTGTGAATGGTTGTGCGTGTTTTGCCCTGCTTTCGCCCAGTGTTGGCTGAGATAGGCTCCAGCCTCCCCACGACCATATTAGGATTAATCGGTTCCGCAAATGATTGAGTCAGAGTGAGAGGAAATATAACCTTCATTTGATTTAATCAGAATTTAATCAGAATCGAATCCATGGATAATCATTACTTAACAGATTAAATGAACTACATCTTCATTCATTATGTTAACCTCTGTTTGTTGCGTTTTTAATTACTGGTCATTACTGTGTATGACTAGAGGTGGCACGGTGGGACAGTGATTAGCACGTCCGCCTTACAGTTTATATGTTCTCCCTGTGCTTGTGTGGGTTTTCTCCGGGTACTCTGGTTTCCTCCTCCAGTCCAAAGACATGCACATTAGGCTAACTGGCTGTTCCAGATTGCCCCTAGGTGTGCGTTTGTGTGTGTACTGGCTGTTCTGGGTGTGGGGGGGGGGGGGGGGGGGGGGGGGGGGGGGGGGGGGGGGGG
>JAQMYF010000008.1:1920512-1938512 GCA_030014195.1 Neosilurus mollespiculum
ATGAGTCACAGTGACCAAAAATTCAAAATTGAGTTAGCCATACCATTTTAAAGCTTAGAGTCTCCTCTTTTAAATGTTATGGCTAACTCAATTTTGAATTTTTGGTCACGGTGACTCATTTTGCCAGACTGGGTCACATTTATTTAGACCTTAGAATTATTCACTGCCAATCTCAAAGATCATGACACGAATATATTTCTGTGACTATTGAGCAATTGGGTTAATTTCCATGCATTTTATGTAAATTAATGTAAGATGTTCAAACCATCCAATCAAATATGTCCTAATCACTGCCTGTTAGTCACTTATTCTTTGTACAATTTAGATGATAAAGGTCCAAACGGTCAAAAAGGGCTAAAAGGTCATGAGAAATCTGTCTAGATTCGAACAAAAAAAATGGTATTTTATGAATATCTTTCAAAAAATCAATGAAATAAATCATAATGAAATAAATTTTATAGCCGAGTACCTTTTAATTATGCGCATATTATTAATTTTAAGTATAAATTTGACTAGTTGCTTCAATGTTTTTTTTTTTTCCACCCCTGCCAACATTCATATGTGGTTCCAGAGGTAAAAATTTCAGACAGTGCCATGTCCACTCCCAAACTTCTGGACGTGGATGTAAGACGCTTCCAGATCTGCGGACTACAGATCATATTGAAGACAGCAGACTGTGATTCATTTGTAAATATTTATTAATATTTATTTGGCCTTTTAAAGTCGTGATATGTTCGGTTTTACGTTTTGTTTTGTTTTAATTTTAATAAAAAAAATGCACAATTGCATTGCAATTCAGACAAAGAACTCTTCCACCCACTTGGCTTTAGATTCCTCTCCCCCGCTCAGAGGCTACCTTACGTCGTCCGGCCTGGGAAGAAACACCAGCACTGCACACACGGGCGCTTGGTTCAAACAATTTCTTTGTTTATTCGGACAAAACGTCAGGAGTTTTATACAGTAATTTGGGTAAAGCAGTGCAGGAGTGGTCAGTTCAAAGCAAGCGCTACATGCACTTCACACATGATAGGCTAGTTAGAGTGTGGTCATCAGTAGAGGCGTGGCTAGGTAGACTGTGTTCATCTGCGCAGGCGCAGGGTTTTGTCCTTTACTACATGACAGCCTTTGTTCACAAAAAAGCAGAAAATAAGAAAAAAATAACAAAGCCTAATATTACCAAACACAAAGTAATTAGCGTCCTTCAGTTTGTCGGTTCATTTTGTTTGTTTATGCTAAGAAAAGTCTACCTTTAGGTTACGTCAACTGTTCTGCATGTGGCGGAACTGTGGCATAGTAGTTAGCACATCTACCTTACAGCAAGAAGTTTCTTGGTTCAAGTCCCAGCCTTGGTTGTTTCTGTGTGGAGTTTGCATGTTCTCCCCGTGCTTATGTGGGTTTCCTTTGGGTACTCTGGTTTTTTCCCTCACAGTCCAAAGACATACACATTACGCTAAGTGACTGCTCCAAATCCAAAGTGAGTGTGAATGGTTGTGTGTGTGTTGCCCTGCAATGGTCGGGCGAGCTGTTCAGGGTGTACCCTGCCTTCACCTAATGTCGGTTGAGATTGCCTCCAGCCTCCCCCCATCCTTGTAGTATTAGACCATTCGGCAAATGAGTGAGTGAGTGTTCTGTATGCGCATCCCGCTTCCCTCGCTCTCTCTGCTTTACTACTTTCGTGACAGACAGAGTTAGGAAATGTGATAGTCTCATTCTCAGTACTGGTGTAATTTAGGTAGCTGCACTCAATGGGATAAGACTCCTGGCACGTTCACTTCCAGGGCGTTTGCAGTCAGTTGCAAATTTCATATCCTTTCCGAACTTACTTCCTACTGAGTTCCATCAAAGTGCCATGATGGAGTTGAAAAAAGTTTTCATTTCTGGGACAGAACTCTTTGTTGAAACCTAATATACACTATATGGACAAAAGTTTGCGGACACTTGACTATAACACACATCTGTGTTTCTTGATGGTCCTTTCTTGATGGTCGTTCCTCTTTGCTGTTATAATAAATTTCTCTTTTCTGGGAAGGATCTCCACTAGGTTTAGGAGTGTAGCTGTGTGGATTTGGGATCATTCATCCTCAAGAGCATTATTAAGGTCAGGCGCTGATGTTAGGTGGGGACACCTGCAGTTGAGATTCTAGTTCATCCCAAATGTGTTCCGTGGGGTTGAGGTCGGTGCTCCGTGCAGGCGACTCCCATTCTCCCACTCCAACCTTGGTAAGGCATGTCTTCATGGAGTTCGCTGTGTGCACAGGGGGGACGGTCATGATAGAACAGGTTTGAGTCTCTTAGTTCTGAGTTGTGAAGGGAAATTGTAACCAAAGACATTCTGCACAATTGTGAGCTTTCAACTATTTGGCACAAACTTTGGGAAGTAGCTATAGATGGGTCTGATGGTTAAGTGTCCATAAACTTTTGACCATGTAGTGTATAGATTTAGGTTCTGCCTAAAGGCGGAGCTCATGATAGAAATTGCACACATGAAATTGATAGGGGTTTGCTGGGGTTATCGGAGTAGCACAGCTCTTTTCAATTTCAGCCCTAGAGGAAAGAAAGAAAGAAAGAAAGAAAGAAATCAATCAATCAATCAATCAATCAATCAATCAATCATTCTCCCCTCTGCTCTCCGACTACGCTCTGGAAAGGTTAACGCAGTTAAATTATCCATTTAATCAGTTCATGTTCCATGTTTCTGTTAATGTTTGGTGTTGTTTAGCTGCTTACCTGGGTTAGATTGTGTGTTTTTTATTCTGTGTGAGTCTGAGCCGTAGTATGTGAGCCAGTATTTTTAGCGTTTCTCTTACTTTATTGCGCGAGGTATACATAACAGCCAATCAGCATCAAATCAGCAACAGGGTATGGACACGGGACAGCCATTAAAGTCATGTTCCTTGTCTATGGGGTCTCCGCTATGAATTGTCGTCCAGTTTCTCTATAAATAAAGTTTGATGGGTTGGCCGTTGTACGCTGTGGCTGACACTGATTGTGCATGTTATTATCATTGTCGTTTTTAGTTTTCATCACAGTGCTGATTTGTTTTACTAAAGTGTTTTGTATTTACTGGCAGAGACTCAGAGGAGCAGCATAGAGTTCAGTGTATTTCTCCAAGTTGTTCTGCAAGATGTAAGAAACTGGCACCAACCCATGGCCCTTATTTTATCGCCAAATTCGCTGAGAGCTGGGATATCATTAGCACTTGTCTGGTTGTCTATAATAGCATTTGCACTGTGATTTTACCTACAGCTCAAAATTCCCAGAAAATCATTCATATGTGCAATAAAGGTATTTAGTACCAGAGACCGAGGATTAGAGTGTGCGGTAAGGGCATTTTAACACTTGGCAAAAGTATTAATTTTGTGATTCTGAGTTTGTGTGCAGGGCGGCACGGTGGTGTAGTGGTTAACACATGCGTCTCACAGCAAGAAGGTCGTGGGTTTGAGTCCCGGGCTCGGCAAGACGTTTCTGTGTGGAGTTTGTATATTCCTCCTGCATTCCGAAGACATGCACATTAGGCTTATTAGCTGTTTCAAAGTGTGAATGGTTGTGTGTGTGTTGCCCTGCGATGGTCTGGCGAGCTGTTCAGAGTGTACCTCGCCTCCGCCCAGAGTCGGCTGAAATAGGCTCAGCCGCAACCATAATAGGATAAAGCAGTTTGGCATAAGAGTGGGATGTGAGTTAGTGGGCTTGTGTTAAGAAGGGGCTCATATATACAGTTTTCTTTCACAGAGAAGAACTTCTTCCAGTTGTGCAGCTCTATACTTCACATTTGCGCACACAGGTTTGCAAAATCATAGACTTGGAGACCAGCGTGATGAACTGCACTGCATGTCATCCTGCAGGAATACCTACACAGGACGGCGTTCTCATATAAGCTGTTTTCAGCAGGTTATTTTGATGATTTGAGAAATGCAGTGATGCCCCAGTGAAAGGGGAGAGGAAGGAAATGTTCCCATCATGTTCCAATACAGTGTTACTACAGCTAGGTGTGACTGCTAGACACTTGGCTCTGCCTCTGAATATAATAAATCCATTTGATATTAACTCATGTCTCATAGAGTACAAGCCGTTTCAGGTGATTTCACTCCAGTTTAAAATTGCCCCATGTTGCAACACATGTTGCGTTATACATAGACTCTTATTTTAAGGCAATTTTATTTGAAAATAGAACTTCATTCATTCATTTCATACAGTTTTCATATGGCTGGAAGTAGAGGCCTTTGTATAAGATTCTCCTTGCAGTTTTCCGGGAAATCGCTACAGCTAAACAGCATCTGCGCAAAGAAAAACTTGTAGACTGAACAACACATCGCCTCAATCCTTCATTATTCTCACGTGTACGAGCGCTCCCGGGTCGACCAGGTCATTTTCTTTTCAAAGCTGAACCTCTTACTCTGAAATTCTCAACCCATTGCAAGGTTTAACGTCCTGAAATGTTTTGGTTCCATGGAATTCTCAGGGCGGCACGGTGGTGCACTGGTTAGAGCGTCCGCCTCACAGCAAGAAGGCCTGGGTTCGATTCCCATGCTTTCTGTGTGGAGTTCGCATGTTCTCGTCGTGCTGGCATGGGTTTCCTCCAGGTAGGCTAATTTCCTGCACAGTAGGCTAATTGGCTGTTCAGTGAGTGTGAATGGCTGTGTGTGTGTGTGTTGGCCCGGCGATGGCCTGTTGAGCTATCCTGGGTGTACCCCACCCTCGCTCAGAGTCGGCTGAGATGGGTGCCAGCCTCCCTGTGACCCTGATTAGGATTACGCGGTTCACAAAATGAATGATGATTCAGTGGAATTCTCGGCTCTCTGTGCGGCGATCACGCACCAGTTTGCTTTGACAGAGAATGCACTGTGTGCTAACGACCATTTTATGTTGGCGACTGAGGACGGTTGGGGTTGTGCTACCAACAGACCTTAGCACCACCTCACCTGCCCCACTAAGTTTCATGTGTGCAAATAATAATTTGATTATCTTTAATCCCTTTTTTTAAATTTCCCTTTTTTGGGGTCACTCTGTACAATCCCTGTTGCTCCTGAGAAGGTTTAACCTGCACTGGGGATACACTCTGCACTTTCTGTTAAAATGTGCCTCGGGTGGTGGGGTGCCATGTTGGGGATTGTGTCATGGATACGTTGGAGCTGGTACTGGTTTTATAGCTTAGGCAGGGGCATTTGGGACTATCTGGGGCTATTTCTACCGTTTTCCAATTGTTCCGCCAACTGTTTCCCGAGTGGCTGCCATGTTGCTTCTCGGGATCACTTATGTTCATAAATGAATAAATCAGTTTAGTATTACGCTGGCTCACACAACAAGCTTCTTTTTCATCTTGAAATGTAATGTTAAATGTCTTTATTTGTTTACAGATAGCCAAAAGCACGTGCTGGCGTGGGTTTCCACCGAGTACTCTGGTTTCCTCCCACAGTCCAAAGGACATGCACATTAGGCTAATTGGCTGTTCCAAATTGCATGTTGGTATAAGTGTGTGAGTGTGAATGGTTATGTGTGTGTTGGCACTGTGATGGACTGGCGATGGACTGCGATGGATGGTGTACCCTGCCTTCGCCCAGTGTCGGCTGAGATAGGCTCCATTCTCCCTGTGACCCTAATAGGATTAAGCAGTTCAGAAAATAAGTGAGTGAGTGAGACAGTGTGTGTTTTTATATTTTTTATTTAATTAATGTACAAAATTCTCGGTTCTCACGCTGACTCAGGTTCAGCCACCATTAATAGGGAAACATATCTCTGGCTCGTTATAGAGAAAAAGTGTTGTTTTTTTTGTCTTTCTCAGTTTTTAACTATCTGGTTTTTTTTCTTAATGCTGTCTGTTTATGTCAGCAAAGGGTGGCAAAGATCATATATAACGTTTTGCATTTAAATCTGAGCAACCCCCTAAAAAAAGAAAAATCACCAGCCACACGCCGGTTTCCATCCATGCAGGCCAACATGAGACATGCATTTTTCATGATGCTCTCAGTTCTAGTGCTTGCACCACGATGTGAGCTAATCGCAGTACTCCAGTTGTATGAAAGTCTGGTTTTTCATAACAGTAAGGTTTTCTGTCACCACCAGTCTCCAGAACAAGACTTTTTCCTGCCATTATTAACTTGAAACAGGAAGCAAAATGGCAATTAGGGACAAGCGATTTGAGCGACATGCGAATCTCGCTCGCGGCCAGCTCTGGTTGCCTAGGTAACCCTTTCGCATGGAAACTTCCAAAGGTTTCTGAGTGAAACAGTAACAGTGAACAGCTAGTTCTGTACAGGAAGTGTAGAGCCATGAGCAGTATCTAGCTAGTTCACTAATAAATAGATTATATTATCATTAGCTTCTATTATTTTTGCTTATATTAAGACATATTTTCATAATTAAAAGCTTATTTTATTTCATTATTCTTATAGTACAGCGATATGGGCAGAGACTCTTCGGCATCATGAACTGGGAAGAGTTTGACATATATATATATATTTTTTTATATAATATAAAATGTAAAAATTTTTATATGTATGGCGGTATGGTGGCGTAGTGTTTAGCATGTCTACCCCACAGCAAGAAGGTCTTGGGTTTGATGCTCAGGCCGTTTCTGTGTGGAGTTTGCATGTTTTTCCCATGCTTGTGTGGGTTTCCTCTGAGTACTCTGGTTTCCTCCCACAGTCCAAAAACATGCATAGTAGGCTAATTGCCTGTTCCAAATCACCGTAGGTGTGGGTGTGAATGGTTGTGTAAGATTTGGCCCTGTGATGGTCTGGCAAGCTGTTTATGGTGTACCCCGCCCTCACCCAGAGTTGGCTGAGATGGGCACCAGCCTCCCCAAGACCTTAATTAGGATTAAGCAGCTTAGAAAATGAATATATTTATATATATATATATACACACACACACACAGAAAATGCCAACCATTTCAGAAACATAGATCTAAGCATTGCGTTTACGGTTATTGTACTCATATAATTACCGTATGCAGACATAAAGTACATGGCAGTAAATACGTAGGCGGAATCATTAATCCTGTGTCTGTTGTTTCCCTATGGAAAATGTTTTGGCATCTGTCAATCAACAGTAACTTTAAGCTCTGATTGGTAATCAATTGAATCAGCTAAATTTAACTCCCTGCATCGCTTGAGAACAATTTCGCCTTCCATCATCCGTTGTGCTTGTGTTCACTGACTATGCATGTTCGCTTGTGCTCATCACTTCCTGTACAGACACAGCTTTACTCAGCATGCAGCACTGGGAGCGGATGGCTTCCATACCCGATACAGATGACACCACGGTTCAGTGGAAGCCAGCCCCAGACCACCAATTTCAAGATGACCAGCAATTGGTTTTCTGGGCCATTTCCTGGCTCAAAAACAGCTTTTACGCTCCACCAAACAGTACAAAACCCTGGGGGCTAATGAACCATTTTAAAAAAGCAACTCCTCACAAGTAGGAATACGACCTAAGAGTTTCCCCGTGATGTGGAGCTATGAAGAGCGTACATGTAATGACATAATAGAGGGTTGACTTCATCAGGTGAAACTGCAAAAAAGAAAACCATTACATGCATTTTAAATGACCACTGTAGCGCAATGGATACATCTTTCCTTGACTTTTTTTTTTTCAATCCCAAGCAACCAACAATTTAGAAAGAATACAATGGAGCAATTGAGGTTTTAAGAGTGTGATCAAAAGCCTAGGCCTCCACCACTGAGTCACCACCCCACCCATGATGACCTTCTCCCATATCTGAGTTCCTGTAGAAGATGCTTGGAGTGACAGGGTGTACGATTTGTCCTTAAACTGTGAGTGCCTGCAAATGATTTCATGTAATGTACAGTATATCTTGTTGCAGAATCGCTGGCCATGGTACTGAACTTGGACTGAAGGTGGAAACCTTCTGAGGTGGAGAAATCTCATAAGTCCCTCCTTACAGATGCCCATGATTGGTTGCTGATCACTTATGTGACAGGGAAGCAAGTGCATCTCTCCCTCTCTCGAGAGCTTGGCCAATCAACTCGTACCATAGCAATGCACCACTTGGGACCTGAAGCACTTTTAACTTTCATTCATTCATTCTTTTTTCTAAGCCGCTTAATCCTAATTAAGGCTGTGGGGAGGCTGGCGCCCATCTCAGCCCACTCTGGGCAAAAGCGGGGTACACCCTGAACAGCTCGCCAGACCATTGCAAGGCCAACACATATACAGCCATTCACACTGATACTCACACCTAGGGGCGATTTGAAACTAACCTACTGTGCATGTTTTTGGACTGTAGGAGGAAACCCACACAAGCACGGAGAGAACATGCAAACTCCACACAGAAATGCCCGAGCACAGAAATCGAACCCAGGCCTTCTTGCTGTGAGGCGGATGTACTAACCACTGCGCCACCATGCCGCCCCACTTTTAACTTATAATTTTAAATTTCTATTTTTCCCTCTCAAATACTTTCATTCCGATTTTATTGCTTTTCATGGAATAATTCTAAATGGAGGAGCTAGCATTAGTGTTTAGCGCCTCTCTTTTCTGTGTCCTTTGTAATAATTTGAGATATATTGAACTATGAAAAAGGAAATCCCATGATACTTCCACCTCCTCACTGTACTGTAGGGATGATATTTTTGGATTATATACAGAGTCGGGTATATGCTTAATAGAAAGTATGATTTTTGTTTGTTTTGTCTGCGTATATCCTTCCAGTAATTTTCAGGCTTCTCTAAATGTTCTGTAGCTAATAATAATAATAATAATAATAATAATAATAATAATAATAATAATAAATAGATAGATAGATAGATAGATAGATAGATAGATAGATAGATAGATAGATAGATAGATAGATAGATAGATAAATAAAAATCCAATCTTGCTTTTTTCTTTATCTGAGGCTAGAGTCTTCTGGGGTGTCGGTAGCCAGTGGCATGGCTATATTGTGCAGCAGCCGTGTTGTGAAGGTCCTGGGAGAGCACTTGGCCTCTACATATCACAAGTGTACACATTTCTTGCATGACAGCTTGGTGCCAAATAATTAGTTTTCTTGTATTCCTTTTTTTCTTTTTTTTAGAATGGAAGTATTAACTCACCAATATGCTCTAAACAAGCTGATTCTAATTAACACACTTCGAACTAATTAGTGCAATCATCTGGGTTTTCATACTGTGCTCCAAACTTTTTTCCTCTTTCATTCCACTTCATTGTACATGGTATTTTTATGGATTGGAAGATTACACCTTATTTCTGTGTACCGGTAGTTTTATTGGGTTTAACATTAACTGTAAAATGCTGCAGAAACTGATTGGTTGTAAAATCAGTATTTTGGAGTAAACCATATTGAATGGTTGGTGTCACTGATCAATATTAGTTGTCACTGTAGTGGTAAAAATATTCATAAGGAATAAAAATGGATATAAGATCTAATATTATGTGCTTTGTGGACTTTGAGAAGGCTTTCCACCGTGTCCCTTGGGCTATCTTGTGAGGTGTGCACCGGGAATATGGTATACCGGACCCGTTGCTACCTGCTGTTCGGTCTCTGTATTGCCGAAGCCAGAGTTTGGTCTGCATTGGTAACAACATGTTGAATTATTTCCGGTGGCGGTTAGACTTCGCTAAGGCTGTCCTTTGTCACCGGTTCTGTTCATAATATTTAGCGATTCGCAGCTGAGTGTGAAGCGGCCAGGATGAGAATCAGCGCCTCCAATTTTAATAATGTTCTAAATCATTTGACTGGTAGTGTATAAAGCCTCAGTTCTCTAGTAAGCACCAAGTAGTTCCTGTTTATAAGCAGAAGGAAGTTCAGATACCGAGTTTTCATTTCATTTTATTGGACTAAGTTGCGTCATGGCATTGATTTCCTCTATCCTATAGGATACTTTCTGATATCAGAATGCATCCCCGCTTTCCCAGCTAACTCAACTCGACACTTGAATGGCATGAGATGTGTTTCATTGCTCAAAGCTCTCGGAGCTGGAAGCTGCTCCACTGTGGCAGCACCTTGCTCCAGATCCTGTCTTGGGTGAGAACAAAATGACAGGTTGGTATTTCAAACATCTTTTCATTTCCCCCCAAACTAAGTGGACTCATGCCTATGTCTCAGTTTTTAACCAGTCTGTCGAGAGCTGAGAATGTGATCATCAGTAGCACAGAGTGTTAACACCTTGTTCGTTCTGTTTACGTTCTCTGTTTGGGGTGTGAACTTGTCAGGGGGCATTGCTACATTCTTCTTGCACATAAATTATTGCTGATGACATTATTCACTCCCCGGCTCCAAAAAAGTTGCCTTTGCCCATGGTTCATTCAATGATTCAGTTATTTTCCAAACTGCGTAATCCTATTAGGGTCACAGGGAGGCTGAAGCCTATCTTAGCCAACTCTGGATGAAGGTGCTCGTTGGTCCATTGCGGGGCAATGCACACATCACCATTCACACTCACACCTAGTCAGATGTGTCTAATGTGTCCAGTTAGTCTAATGTGCATGTCTTTGGACTGTGGGAGGAAAGCGGAGGAACTGGAGGAAACCCAACCAAGCAGAAGAGAACATGTAAACTCCACACAGAAACGGCATCACTGAGCTTAACCAAGGACCTTCTTGCTGTGAGGTGGATGTGCTAACCACTATGCCCCCATGCATTGCCTTTACCCTTGATTACAGCATATAATCAGCATCATGTTGAGTCTTCAGTTGGTCAGGTAGAGGCTCAGCAACATTATATGGCAATAACATGGCTAAAGGTGTGTGGGATATTAGTATTTTTGTCCAGGCAGTATATTATCTCCTTATAATACAGGGTGTAAATATCTCATCTGTACATCAGGAAAATATTTTGAAGTTTTTGTGGTGGAGAATTTATGCTTAGTGTCCTAAAGAACAGGATTGCCGATACATGGTCCCCTGGGTTAGACCCAGAATTTGCCAGAGGGATTATATATCCATTATATATCCATCTGGCCTGGGAACACCTCAGGATCCACCAGGAGGAGCTCGAGAGTGTCACTAGGGAGAGGGATGCCTGGGTTACCTTTCTAGACATGTTAGCTCTGTGACCTGACCTTGGACAATCAGAGGAACATGGATGGATGGATGGATGGATGGATGGATGGATGGTTTTACACTGTTTGAAGATGTTTCTTGTGTGCTACTGTACATGATTACCGTGACCTGTCTGTGGTTGGTGAGATGGATGGGACTGGATTAATGGAAGCACCTTGAAAATAAACTCATATTCCTTTTTTTAAAATACCAGCGAATTTCATATTACCAGCCCTTTTTTCAGTTGAAGGGATTACCGAAGGATTACGTTTAGCACTCAGAGTAATGCAGCGAAGATCCAGTGGCATATGGGTATTATAGAAAACCAAGAGCCCGGATGCCAGTTTGTTCATCTTTTAACTGGAGCAGGAATGGAAACCTACTCTTTGATGCCCTCTACATGACATGGCATCTCCTTTTTTGTGTGCTTTCTCTTTTGTTGAAAAAAATAACAGCTTGGTTTCCAAAGGTCTACAATGAATTCTTCTGCCTGGTATAAAGAAATTACCTTTCTATTACCTTTCTAACAAGACCCATGCTATGCCTCTATATCCAATAGCTAACATGTTTAATATAGAGCTTCAGAACACAGAGGCGTAGAATAGCGTGAGTCGAAGAGCTAACTAGGGTTATGGCTTTCTTGAAATACATTTGTGTTCTTACACAATAGCTGGTGCTAAATGGCTGCTGCTTTGAGTGTTAGTGACTCGTTTTATTTGTGCGGCTGCTGTTGACTTGGCCCATGCGATGGAAGTAGTTCTGCCTCCCAAAGGCCAACAGCAGGAGCAGTTTTAATAGCTAAAATAAGCAGTTAACGGTTTGTGCTTAGCTTGCTGGCACCACGGCCCACTGCTCCCTGGACAGCAGGGGATGCAGCTATGCCAAGGGCGGTTTCCCAGAGCCTGAGAGTGGCGGATCGGTGGGCGGATGATTGGAGAGAAATTTAGATATGTGGCTCATCATATTGTTTAATTCATTTAAGCTAAATTTGAGCATTATTCAATATCTGTCTATATTCTTGCAGGGATCCCGCTCTTGATTTTTAATCAAATAATTGAAGAAATGATGTATAAACCTAAGAAATGCTGAGATTCAGGGTGCTGTTGTTTGTGAAGGTGCAGTTACATTCTTTGTTTAGAAAGAAAATAAGAAACAATGGTGACCATTACAATAGTTATCTGTTAATGCTTAATATTAGCGGCTAAATTGTTTTAATATTGGTGATATTGGCATGGTACGAGGGCTGCTCATTAAAGATTAAAGAGACCTCACCTGGAGAAGTCTGCAGGTGGCAGACTCAGAAGCCATGACTTGACCTCGGAAATCAACGTTTCATCATCTGGGAAGTGCTTGACCTTCAAAAATGACTTCATGTCTGGAAATAGGTGGAAGTCAGATTGGGTGAGGTCGGGAGAGAAAGAGGGTTGAGGAAAGGCTTCATAGAAGCAGGACCGTGCTTCCATCTGGGCACCATGCGAGTTGTGAACCGAGGCGTTGTCTTGCAGGAGGATGACACCTTTAGTCAGCATGCCATGCCTCATAGTTTGGAAGCATTGAATGTCCCAGTAATTGCCAGGAAATTTCATCTTCACTACTTCATGCTGGTCCCAAAATCATGAGCATGACCTTGGGTTGCCAAGGGTTGGACACGTGCCTTCTTTGGAGGTGGTGAATCATAAGGCATCTACTGCCTTGCTATTGCTGATGGGAATCTTCCTCATAGGTTTCTTTCATCTCATTGAACATCTCCCATGGTGTGCGGCCTCTTAAGTACAAGAACCTGATGACTGCTCTGCGTTCAACTGGCTCCTTATCACCTTAATTCACTTTAGCACCTGTAAGTGTTCAGAGCTGCAAATTACTGTGTGACCTATAGAGATATTCATTACTATACATGTGTAAATTCAGCATCCTACAGTAACCAGAAGTGGGCCAGGGAAAATCTTTAATATGCTGCCCTCGTACCACATAGCCATCAAATCGGAACAGATGAGATATATGATGCAGAGAATAAACATTCTTATTCTGTCTGTACCCACTGGATATCACTGCACATATCATAAGCATATAACTGCTAACACTAGCTGGCCAGCTCTTGCATTCATTCTAGACTCATTTCCTGAAAGGCAACAAGAGGAACAGGCCTCCAGTCCTTGGAGTCAACTGATGCCTGTAAGTGAAGACAAACTAACCACTGTGGGCTAGCATGCTAAACACTAATGCTAGCTCCTCCACTCAGAATGATTCCATGAAAAACAATCAAATCTGGAATGGAAGTGTCTGAGGCGGGGCAGTGGTGGCCCAGTGGTAAAGGTATCGCTTGCTGATCCGAAGGTCGGGGGTTCCAGCCCCACTATCACTGAGTTGTCACTTCTGCCCCCCCAGTGCAGCTAACTGGGTTATCAAAGGCCGGCCATGTCTCTCACTGTCTGTGGTGAGAGGAATGTAAAAGAACCATTGTTGGCTTTTGCAAAGAGTAGGCCATAGGGTAGCCATCAGCATGTTTCTGCCCTGTGATGGTCTGGCGAGCTGTCCAGGGTGTATTCTTCCCTCACCCAGAGTTGGCTGAAATGGGCGCCAGCCTCCCAGCGACCCTAATTAGGATTAAGCGGTTCAGAAAATTAATGAATAAAGGAATGAATGTTTTAGCATGACATGTCCACCCACTGCAAGGAGATCCTGTGTTCGAGAATCAAAAAATTCTTTTCTTTGAAATAAACTATTACCTTGCACTATATAAGTTAAAACACACGTGTGAAAGTGTTAGAAAGACAAAGACTGTAAACCTGTTTAATTAAGTGATATTTGTCAGAATTTTACCTTTATAAATAACCCAGCTTGGTTTTCAACATAACTTCAACTCAGTCAGTCATTCATCCTCTTCCGCTTGTTCCGGGGTCGGGCTGCGGGGGCAGCAGCCTAAGCAGTGAGGTCCAGACGTCCCTCTCCCCAGCCACTTCCTCCAGCTCTTCTGGGATTGGGGGTGGGGGGGCACAGACCAGCCGAGAGACATTGCATAACTTCAACTGAAAATGTAATTTTTTTTGTCGTCGACTTCATTCTTGAAACGTCATGCTTGAAAGGTTGCAGAGGAGCGAACAAAGCGCTTTCATATGTTAGCAGTGTAATGTACCAGAGGCCAACAGCATGGAGTATCACACAGCCCACGGATCGAGTTAATTTTGAAAAGGTCATGAAATGTTGCAGAAGGAACCACAGCCAGTACATAGTTGTTCTGTTCTACTGTATAATTTAATGTAAAAAATATTTTGGTTGTAAAACAGGCTGGAATATGTTCTCATTTCACTCACTCCTTTGCCAAACTGCTTAATCCTATCAAGGTCATGGGAAGGCTGGAGATTATCTCAGCCGACACTGGGTGAAGGCGTGGGACACTCCGAACAGTTCGCCGCCAGATCATCGCAGGGCCAACACACAACCATTCACACTCACACTCACACCTAGGGGCAATTTGGAAGAGCCAGTTAGCTTACAGTGCATGTCTTTGAACTGTGGGAGGAAACCAGAGTGCCCAGAGGAAACCCACACAAGCACTGAGAACTTGCAAACTCCCTTCAGAAACACCCGAGCCTTCAACCCAGGACCTTCTTGCTGTGAGGCATACGTGCTAACCACTACACCTCCATGCCGCCCTTATATTCTCATTCCCTGGTTGGAAATTTAAAAGTCTACAATGGAATAAACAATGGTTCTGCTCGATTCTGGGAAAACAGGACACAATAATTATTATACAGCTGTTTCACAGGCACTAATCAGATATGTATGAATAGCTACTGGGATGTATAATGAGAGTGAGCGGAATAACTGTTGTATTCTATCCACGTGCACTGGATTGCGAGACATTATTATTTTAATCAAATTTTTGTAAATGTAAAAATATACGTTCTTCCCATCAAATACTTGTTCCCCGGAGTCTAATTCTTGAAAAAAAAAGTTCTGACGATCAAATACTTTCATCACTCACCCACTCATTTGCTGAACCGCTTAATCCTACCAGGGTAATGCACACACACACACACACACACACACACACACACACACGCACACACACTCACACTTAGGGGGAATTTGAAAAAGCCGTTTAGCCTAATGTGCATGTCTTTGCACTGTAGGAGAAAACTTGAGCACCCAGATTGAACCCACCATGAACTCCACATAGAAACACCCTCGCCAAGCCCAGGCTCGAACCCAGGACCTTCTAGCTATGAAGCAGACCTGCTAACCACTACACCGCTACACCCACAAATGCTTATATTCCAGATTTTATTGTTTTTCATGGAATCATTCTGCGTGGAGGAGCTAGCATTAGTGTTTAGCATGCTAGCCCACAGCGGTTAGGTTGTCTTCGCTTACAGGCATCCGTTGGATGGGACAAGGACAGGAGGCCTCTTCCTCTTGTTGCTTTTCAGGAAATGAGTCTAGAATGAATGGAAGAGCTGGCTAGCTAGTGTTAGCAGTTATATGCTAATGGTATATGCAGTGATATCCTAGCACGGAGAATATGGACGTGCTAACCGCTACACCATCGTGCCACCTACTTTAAACTTGATGGTCATGTTTACTCAATTAATAATGAAAGGTTTGCTTTTTAAAATCCAAGACGAAGTTCCTCCCGGTAAAAAATGTATATAATATTGTGTTTATAATGTATATATAATGTAACGTTTAATAATGTATACAGGAAGTGTATCTAACAGTGCTGTCAAATTTCCCCTGAAAACCTGATTGGTGAATATATTGAACTGTAATCCATAATTTTATGATACGTGTACCTTGGTGTGTACGTGCCAGCATTATTGGATTGGAACATTTTCGGGACAGGAAGTTCTTTATTTGACTTATGAATCATTCAGTCGTTTATTTATCAAATGCCAAACTCTGCTTCAGGTAAAATGGATAAATTGAAGCATTCATATAAAGTTTAATATTGTATAAGTAATTAACAAAATATCAAAAGGTTTTGATGTCAGAGGTAAAAACACATCTCCATGTGGTGTCGGCGAAAGTTGATTATTTTTAACACTCGCATCACATCACTCGCATTTAGCATCACAGAGGGGCTGGAACCTATCTCAGACTGGGCGAAAGCAGGGTACACCCTGAACAGCTAGTCAGTTCATTACAGGAAAACACACGCACAACCATTCACACTCACACTCACACTCACACCAAGGAGCAGTCTGGAACAGCCAGTTAGCCTAATGTGCATGTCTTTGGACTGTAGAAGGAAACCGGAGTGCCCGGAGGAAACCCAAGCAAGCACGGGAAGAACATGCAGACTCCACACAGATATGTCCCTGAACCGTCCCGCAGCTAGCTCTGTGGTGTGATTGATTTCACTATAAAATTGAAGTGAAGGTAAAGCTGAAGGACATAAATACGGCCTGTATAAAATTATAGAGTTGTTCTCTCAGTCCTAAAGATCCAGCACCAGGAAAATGTCGGACGCAGAGCTCACAGGAACCCGATGAGCTGTTTTGTTTGACAACAGTGTTGGGGTGAGTTGTTTCTTTCGGAAATCTGACATGTGTAATCTGGAGGATCCTGCTGGTTAGTGGAGGGACGCTGGGGCAGCGAGATGCAAATAGAAAGTAGTTGGTTCCTTTTCGGATTAGTCAGGCTGGAGATGTCTCCGGCACTGAGTCATATCTATTGATTTGATCTTGAAGGATGTGGGAAGTGTAGCAGGTTTGCACTCTTTAAGAGATGTAGGAGTGTGTGGTAAAGTAGAGGAATAGATTATTCATTTGTTATTCTGACGGATCCATGCATGTTTTTTGTTTTTGTTTTGTTTTTCCTTTATTTTCGAAAAATAGTGTTAACAATCCTTAAAAAGCAGCTCTTACATCATCCATATTTATTTCAGACTTTTACACACGAAAACTTTCCAAGTTCTACATTAAGAAAAAATTAAGTAGCTTAGTACTAGGATTAGTGAGGGTGGCACAGTGGCGTAGCGCCGTAGCGGTTAGCACGTCAGCCTCAGAGCAAAAAGGTCCTGTGTTCGAATCCAAGGGCGTTTCTGTGTGGAGTTTGCATGTTCTCCCTTTGCTCACTTTGGGTTCATCCAGGAAGTCCAGTTTCCTCCCACAGATCAACAGACATGCACATGAGGCTAACTGGCTGTTCCAAATTGTCCCTGAGTGTGAGTGTGAATGGTTGTATGTGTGTTGACCTGCGATAGATTGGCGATCTGTTCAGGGTGTACCCTGTCTTCACCCAGTGTCGGCTGATTTAGGCTCCAGCCTCCCCGCAACACTAACACTAGGATTAAGCTGTTTGGTAAATGAGTAAGTGATGAGTACACCAAAGTGGTTAGCATGTCCGCCTCATAGCAGAAAGGTCCTGAGTTCGAGTCCCGGGCTTGGTAAGGCTGTTCTAGTTGGTGTGAGTGTGAGTGTAAATGGTTGTGTGAGTGTTGGCCCTGCGATGGATTCATGAGCCTTTCACGGTGTAGAATGCCAGCTGAGATAGGCTCCATCCTCCCGTGATCTTAGTAGGATTATGTGGTTTGGTAAATGAGTGAGAGGTGAGTATACCAAAGTACCTGGATAAGCAGGGGTGGCGCGGTGGGGTAATGGTTAGCACGGTTCGGCAGCTGAATAAGTGAGAGTGTGAGTGCTAGGATTAGTGCATGAACTTCTGAGAAAGTTTATTTCCGAAGGTAATTACTGCTCTAGGCTTTCCTTCATTGTTCTTACGTCGCTTCTCACATTCTTGAGCAGGAAAGTTCGTAATAACTCCTTGCTGATGGCAGCACTTTCTGCCATGTGGCTTTTCTCAGCACGCAGACTGGAATCCAAAACCCTTTCACGAATATGGATTCTACAGCTCACATTAAAACAGCGCTGACCTTGACTTGTACCCCCCCTCCCTCCCCCCATCTCTTACTCTCTCTCACTCTCTCTCACTCTCCCTCTCTCACTCTCTCTCTCTCTCTCTCACACTCCCTCCCCCCATCTCTTACTCTCTCTCACT
>JAQMYF010000008.1:2010490-2028289 GCA_030014195.1 Neosilurus mollespiculum
TACATTGTTGTTTGTTTACTTATTCTCATCAATATGATCCAATATTACATGAAATAAATACTTGAATAGTACTTGGTATCTTCATGTTGTTAAGTGTATAATCATCACTGCATCCCTATATTTTTTATTCCTTCACTCGCCAAACCATTCCATATGGTTTGAAGTTCATTCATGCTATGCAAAAGTAAAAAAAAATATTTTTAAATTTGCAACACCTTTCATATTTTCTGAAAAATTGGTCAATCAGTGTTTTTGTTTATTAGCCATACTTTTACCTCAATATATTTGTCAGGATGATTTTTTTGGTTCTCATTGCCTACAATAGCATTGTTCAAATACATTTTTCTGCAGATTTTTATAGATCTCAGTAGAATTATTATCATAGATTTTGCTATATATTTTTTAATAGATTTCAGTAATAATTATTTTTTGTAAATTTCGCTATAATTTTCTATAGATTCTGCTATAATTGTATCCTCTACCACACATTCCAGGCTTGTTTCCAGGCGCTGTCTGAATCTGTCGTCGTCGCATCCATAAACACTTCTTGTTAACACTCTAGCAGAGCCGGTTCTTATTTTAAATTTATGTTTAATGGTTCCTATGGCCTGCTCTACTAGCCTATCGAAACTATTTTTCATGGTCACAGAGGTCAATTCATCAAAAATGCCCATTAACACTCTTGAGGCTGCAGTTGACCATGCGGGGGGGGAAACACATAGTGTTTGGTGACAAGAACGCATTTCTAGTTTTCTATAGATTTCACTAGATATTTTTATATAGTTTTTAAAAGATATTTTCATAATCTCAGCATAATTTTTAAAATAGATTTTTATGTAATTTTCTGTATGATTCAGTATAATTCTCTATAGATTATTAATGATAGATTTTAAAAATATTTTCTGTATAATTCAGTATAATTATTTATAGATTATAGATGATAGATATTTCTAAAAAATGTCCTTAGAATTTACTTTAATTCTCTGTAGATTATAGCTGATAGATTTTTATATAATTTTCTGTAGAATTCATTATAATTCTCTGTAGATTATAGATGATAGCATTTTCTATAATTTTTTGTAGAATTCATTATAATTCTCTATAGATTATAGATGATAGATTTTTCCAAAATTATATGTAGAATTCATTATAATTCTCTATAGATTATAGATGATAGCTTTTTCTATAATTTTCTGCAGAATTCATTATAATTCTCTGTAGATTATAGATGATAGCATTTTCTATAATTTTATGTAGAATTCATTATAATTCTCTATAGATTATAGATGATAGATTTTTGTATAATTATATGTAGAGTTCAGTATAATTCTCTATAGATTATAGATGATAGATTTTTGTATAATTATATGTAGATTTCAGTATAATTCTCTATAGATTATAGATGATAGAGTTTTTTATGATTATATGTAGAATTCAGTATAATTCTCTATAGATTATAGATGATAGATTTTTCAAACATTATATGTAGAATTCATTATAATTCTCTATAGATTATAGATGATAGCTTTTTCTATAATTTTCTGTAGAATTCCTTATAATTCTCTGTAGATTATAGATGATAGCGTTTTCTATAATTTTATGTAGAATTCAGTATAATTCTCTATAGATTATAGATGATAGTTTTATATAATTTTCTGTAGAATTCGTTATAATTCTTTGTTGATTATAGATGATAGCGTTTTCTATAATTTTATGTAGAATTCAGTATAATTCTCTATAGATTATAGATGATAGTTTTATATAATTTTCTGTATAATTCAGAAAAATCCTCTATAGATTATGGATAATAGATTTTTGTATAATTATATGTAGAATTCAGTAGAATTCTCTATAGATTATAGATGATAGCGTTTTCCATAATTTTATGTAGAATTCAGTATAATTCTCTATAGATTATAGATGATAGTTTTATATAATTTTCTGTGTAATTCAGAAAAATCCTCTATAGATTATAGATGATAGATTTTTGTATATTTTTCTGTAGAATTCAGTATAATTCTCTATAGATTATAGATGATAGATTTTTGTATATTTTTCTGTAGAATTCAGTATAATTCTCTATAGATTATAGATGATAGATTTTTCTATATGGTTGGGGGGCAAGTTCATGCACCTAGTGCATCACACCAAAGCTTTAATGAATATACGATCTGTAGTATTCCTTAAATACCCTGTAGGAATCAGATTTTCTTCTGTAGTAAGCCACATTAAAGACGTATAGTAAGCTTCAATGTCTGTAATATATCACATTAGTGGTACAGTGTACTACAAAGTACCACATAATCTATAGCTAACTACAATATACATCACCTTACTGTAAATCCGCTGGAGTATTTTGTAGTATTTTGTGATAAACTATAGTGGATATTCAAAAGGGTTTTCTCTTGCACACATCCATATGCTGATAAAGTATCCAGGGTATTATTTTTGTGTGTCTTTCTCCTGTTTTGTCAATCCTACTTGAATTCTGATCTGCTTTTACTCTGTAATTACACACCCAAACTATGGGAAGGGTGTGAAGCTCTTATTTTCCTCTCTGTGCTTTATAAAACTGTAAGTAAATTATGAAGCAGTCTCTTAGGGGCGCTATTAATTTAGGAACTCGTTACTGAATGCATCAGGTGCTCTCCTGGTCTCAGATTCTTCCTGTCATGTCTCGCATTGTTCTTTGCTCGACCACCCCTGAGGGATGCCTTAATTACATTTATTCTGTGTTTTGTCTTTATGGAACACTCATAATTGCATCGGCTGCTACAAAAAAACGGAACATGAGCTTATATGGAGTTGCACTGCTGACGAGTAACATAAGCAGTATGACACCACTGAGATACACACAGCGCATCTGAGACATCATATGCAAACAGAAGAGCATGAACACAGCATCATGTGGCTACATCATCAATACCTATAATCATCTCCACCAACAAATTATAATCAGTGTTATTATTGTTATTACAGTACATAAAGTTGTCTCTGATCATAAGGTAGACAGATTTAAAAGCAGCAGGTCGGTGGTGTTGCACGTACAGTACTTCAGTTCACCGAGGTATTGGTAATAGTCTTATTTTCTCACATCTAAGATCCAAACGATAATAGTTCACACATTATAAGTGCCTAGCATCAGGTGGAAACTAGCATTAGAGCTGCTTGTGCTCCCAACAAAAACAAACAGAATGTATTATACTTAGAGAACAGACGTTATATTTTATTAACAAACAGCAAACTTCACATATGACATTAGCACCAACACATAAAATAATAACCTGAATTGCACTTTGGCGGCACAGTGGCGCAGTGATTAGCACGTCCGCCTTACAGCAAGAAGGCCTGGGTTCGATTCCCGGGCTCAGGGCGTTTCTGTTTGGAGTTTGCATGTTCTCCCCATGCTTGCGTTTGTTTCTAAATCACCCCTAGGTGTGAGTGTGTGTGGGAATTGTTGTATGTGTGTTGGCCCTGTAATGGCCTGGATGTACCCCGTCCTTGCCCAGAGTCAGCTGAGATGGGTGCCAGCCTTCACGCGACCCTAATTAGGATTAAGAGCCTTAAAAAGAATGAATGAATGTATGAACTGCACTATACTAGTTGAGCAACATTAAAGCTGGGGTTTGTAATCTGGAAAGCTAGCAAAAATCAAAAGTAGCATTTCGGAGGTCCTTCCAAAGCCACTTTGCCTCTCCACATGCACAGGCTCTGCTCTGACTCCAGGTTCGTGCATGGTAGGGGAGACACCGGAACATTCCATTGGATATTTCCCTGTGGACTGTGAGATAGTGATTGGTTGCCGTTTTTACAGGATTACACTGGCCACAGATATCATAAGTTATTGATTGCTTTCAGGATGTAAAGACATTTCAACCAATATGAGAGTTTGTGTACACAGCTAAAACTTTAGCTGTAAGTGTACAACTTTAACTATAAGCATCGCTAGCACATCTGAGTGGTTAGCACATCTGACTTACAGCAAGAAGGTCCTGGGTTTGAGTCCCGGGCTCGGCAAGGTACTTTTCTGGGTTTCCTCTGGGTACTCTGGTTTCTCCCCACATTTCAAAGACATGCACATTATTGGCTAACTGGCTGTTCCAAATTACCCCTACGTATGAGTGTGAGTGTGAATTGCCCTGAGATGGTCTTGCGAGCTGTTTAGAGTGTACCCCACCTTCGCCTAGGGTCGGCTGAGATAGACTCCAGCCTCCCCGTCAGTAGGATTAAGCGGTTCAGCAAATGAGTGAGTGACTAAGATGAGTCTGTCAGCTCAAAACCATTTTGATGGGCAAGTCGGCATACCCGAGGAGGGGAGGTGAGAGGGAAACAGTCAGTATTGTGGGAATACGGGTAAAGAGGGGCGTTCTCAACCATTATAGAATTAGTAAAATTAAATAAAGCTAGCCACATGCTATTTGTGTCCAGACACAAATAAAATCTGGTGTGAGGTTGCACTCATTTACTCCTAAAAAATGAGAGCATACAGTACGTATATATAGCATAGTACACACACTGTGGGCAGGTAGTGTTGCCGCCCCACAGCACCAGGGTCCTCTGAACTCCGCTAACTGTCTGTGTGTACTTTCTGTGCATTTTCTTACTGTCTATGCAAGTTTCCTCCAGGTTCTCCGTTCCCTTAACACTCCTTCCAAAAATAGCATGGATAGGCTAAGAATAAATTGATCCTCAGTGTGAATAAATGGGTGTGAATGTCTGTAGTATTTGTACCCCATGATGGACCCCGTCACACTCGGTGATTGTCTGTGACCTCAGGAAGAGTGAAGGCACACTGTGACCTCAGGCACACAACAAGGGTTGTGTGGAGGCTGGAGCCTATCTCAGCTGACACTGGGTGAAGGCGGGTGCACCCTGAACAGTCCACTAGACCACCGCAGGACCAACACACACAACCATTCACACTCACACCTAGGGGCAATTTGAAACAGCTAGTTAGCCTACTGTGCATGTTTTTGGACAGTTGGATGAAACCGGAGTTCCCAGAGGAAACCCACACAAGCACAGGGAGAACATGCAAACTCCACACATAAACGCCCTCGCCGAGCCCGGGACTCGAACCCAGGACCTTCTTCCTGTGAGGCGGACATGCTAACCACTGTGGGTGACATGCTAACCACAGTGCTGCCACATAATCAACCCGGAGATACATATGTACCTGGGGAAAGAGAACGGAAAACCTGTGCTCCGGTCTGTGTTTTCCAAATGTCTACACTACCTCCTCTTCTTCGGCCTCATTCAGCCCAGCTGATTAGAAATAATCGATTTTGTCGGCTTTGTGTTTGGGGTGCCTGAGAGACGTGCCGTACAGCAGCAGGGATGCTGTGTGTAGATTGAAGTCTTTTGTTGTGTCATGTTGGCTGTACGTCTGCGTTCCAAACTGCTGTTTGCTGTTTGTGCGCTGTTTGTGCGCGTGGGTAATGTGCCGGAAAAAAAGGAGCTTTGACAAACTGCTATAAATCATCAGGCAATTAAACAATGTGTAGAGGATTTCACCAAGTGAATGACAAGAAGAGGAGACAAGAGGACCTGGCAAAAAAAAAAAAAAAAAAAGAAAAAAAAATGGGAAGTGTGATGAGCAGATGGTGCCGTCCCTTGCTTTGTGCCCTTTTGAACTGGTCACTCAGAGGAGACATTTTTCTTTCGCTCAAATAGGAAATTGTGTGTAATTACTGCTGTGTGTGTGTGTGTGTGTGTGTGTATGTGTGTGTGTGTGTGTGTGTGTGTGTGTGTGGTCGGACTCTTAATTGTGGGTTGTCTGTGAAGAAGGCGTACTTCACACCTTCAATCTGGAAGCATTCGAGGCAAAGCGATTGCCTGAGATAAAAGCTGTTGTCTAGCAGGTTTATGATTGCACACGTGTGCACAAGCCACACACACACACACACACACACACACACACATCATGCAGATGTTTTCCTAAAGTTGCCTCAAACACCAGAGACATAATTTGTCTCAATTGCAGGCATTTTTCTTGTTTTGTTTTTGAAAGAGAACAAAGGAAAATAAGACAGAAGGATCTTCTTCTGTAATTTTTAATGCCTCTCTGTCTCCCTGGCAATTTTCCTGCCGTGACCACATTTAGATACGGTATTGCCACTGAATCACTCAAAATAGTAAATATTAATATAAACATGTAGAATTAGGGCGGCACGGTGGCGTAGCGGTTAGCACGTCTGCCTCATAGTAAGAACGTCCTGAGTTCGGTGAGGCTGTTTCTGTGTGGAGTTTGATGTGCTCCCTGTGCTTGTCTGGGGTTCCTCTGTGTACTCCAGTTTCCTCCTACAGTCCAAAGAAATGCATATTAGACTAACTGGTAGCTCCAAATTGCCACCAGGTGTGGGTTCTGCCCTGTGATGGTCTGATGAGCTGTTCAGGGTGTGCACCACCTTCTCCCAGTGTCGGCTGATATAGGCTCCAGCCTCCCCACGACCCTAATAGGATTAAGTTGCTCGGCCAATGAGTGAGTGACTAAGTTTTATCGGTTTTATAAGCAGGTCATTTTAATTTTTGTTTGAGAGGAAATTCTAAATATTGTTGATTTAATATCTACGGCATAATAATATAAAGGATAAAGAAATACTAATAATACATTTCACCACATTTGCGTATGATATTATATATAATATAGTTTTAGACACTGGCTGAATGCGGAGCTCCTGGTAGATATCTCTAATGATAGGTGCCCAAGGATGGTGTTATAAGAGTGTTATATTGTGGCTCCTTTAAGGGCTGAGTAAACTTCAATCCTGGAGGACATAAATAAATCAATCAATAAATCAATTAATCGATCAGACTCCTCTGTGTTTCCTGACTATGTTCTGGAGTGAAAGAAGGAAAGGTTAACACTGGGTTTTGTTTTCAACGCCTTTCACTCCCTGATTTCCTCCTTCATTTGTATCACCTGCCCTGTTAGTTAAATTATCCGTTCAATCAGTTCATGTTCCATGTTAGGACGGCACAGTGACATAGTGGTTAGCATGTCTGCCTCACAGCAAGAAGGTCCTGGGTTCAAGTCCCGAGCTTGGGTGTTTCTGTGTGAAGTTGGCATGTTCCCCCTGTGCTTGTGTGGGTTTCCTCAGCGTTCTCCAGTTTCCTTCCACAGTCCAAAGACATGTATATTAGACTAATTGGCCGTTCTAAGTTTCCTGTAGGTGTGAATGAGAGTGAATGGTGGTGTGTGTTGGCCCTGCTATGGTCCGGTGAGCTGTTCAGGGTGTTGCCAGCCTTGGCCATTTGTCGGATTGAGACAGGCTCAGCCTCTCCGTGAACCTAGAAGGATTAAGCAGTTCGGCGAATTAAAGCAGCAGAAGCAGCAAATGAAAGGTTCCATGTTACCGTACAGCATCACCTCAGGCATGGACACGGGACACCATCGAAGTCATGTTCCATACAGCCCTGCTTCTGTTCCGCAGACAGAATGAAGCGCTTGTCAGTGTTTTAGTTGAAAAAGGTATTTTACAAAAACTGTTAAAAAAGGTGAAAAGTGCAGTTTAAAGTTGCAGCTCTGTCTCCAGTGTGACAGGTCTACTCTCTTAGGGGCTGTGCTGCTTTTATTTATTTATTTATTTTTAAAACGCAGGCCTGTCTCTACGTCTGGATCGTATTCAGTGACTGTCATTTTACTTCTGTATCAGTCACTGCTTTCAGATGAACTCCTGCGCTATACTACAGGAAGATATCAGTGTATATAACAATTTTCTTAGATTTGATTGACAGTACTTGTGTTTTGGTTAGTTCTTGTATAAATTGCACATGAAATTATTATTTTACTGCCCACATCATGTCATAGCAGGGAGCTTTATTTCTTTTTAAGAATTATTGCCCTCTATGCAAAGTGTTCCACTTTTTGGCACCAGAAAAGGGGGTGGGGATCCCTGTCCTGTTTATTGCCGATTGTTATGCATACCTCATCACACCATGTGCAACAATTTAAGCACAGAAATAGACATTCATGCTTTCATTTTTGAGTTGCCGAACCACTTATTTCTATTACAGTCACAGGGAGGCTGGAGCCTATCTCAGCCGACTCGTGGCAAAGGCAGGGTACACCCTGAACAGCTTTCCAGTCCATCACAGGGGAACACACACACCATTCACACTCACACCTGGGGCAATTTGGAACAGCCAGTTAGCCTAATGTGTATGTCTCTGGACTGTGGGAGGAAACCGGAGTACCTGGAGGAAACCCATGCAAGCAAGGAGAGAACATGCAAACTCCACCGAAACGCCCTTGCTGAGCCTGGGACTCGAACCCACGACCTTCTTGCTGTGAGGGCGATGTGCTAACCACCTTGATGAGCTAACCCTGATGCCAATGTGTGTTTTTGTTAATGAAAGTTGGGAAGAACTTTTATGTTTAATGACATTATATTTGAGGGTGAGAAACTCAGCCATCCGGGAGGAGCTCGGAGTAGAACCGCTGTTCCTCCGTGTTGACAGAAGCCAGTTGAGGTGGCTCAGCCTTCTGATTAGAATGCCTTCCGAACGTCTCCTTGGTGTGGTGTTTCAGGCATGTTCAACCGGGATGAGACCCCTGGGGTCGACCCAGAACATGCTGGAGGGACTATGTCTCTCAGCTGGTCTGGGAATGACTCGGTGCACCTCCGGAAGAGCTGGAGGAAGTAGCTGGGGAGAGGAACGTCTAGACCTCACTGCTTAGGCTGCTGCCCCCGCGACCCGACCCTAGATCAAGCGGAAAAAGATGATGATGACAATGATGATGATGATGTGTTAAAATGTTGTTGTTTTACCTGCATTTCTGGAAAAAAAAAAAATACAGCCCACTGCAAAAATTTATGATTGTATCCATCTAGTAATGGACCTTAATGGCAGTTGGATGAATGGATTCTATCAGATCTTTTGGGTACTACTAAACAGCAGAACTCTGCAGAGCCTCCATTCATTGATAGATTATTACCATCATAATACTATGAGAGAAGCCATTAGGAACCATTATAGACCATCAAAAACCTATTAAAAATCTTTCATATTTTATAGCGAGGTTTCAGCAGGGAGTTCAAATTGTCCAGTTGGTGAAAAATCATCTCGATTCCCATCTTCAGTCAGTTCCTGCTTGGATCAGTCAATGCTTTTGGAAAGTACTAATAGATCTGTCTATTAATAGTGTACACAATTGTTTTTAATTACCTCCAACACTTGGTGTGGGAGGTTATGTATTCACCAGCATCTGTTTGTCTGTTGGAGGTATTATGAAAAACTACTGAACGTATTTTTACCAAACTTGGTGGAGGGATGGGCTATGGGCCTTGCAGGAACCCGTACCGTTTTGGAGCAGGTCCGGAACATGATTTGGATCGGGGAATTTATTGAAGGCTTTTTAACTAGCAGAATTACGCAAAAACTACTAATTTGATTTTCATTAAACTTGGTGGAGGGGAGGAGCCTGGGCCAGGAAAGAACCCATTACATTTTGGAGGTGATCACTCCATGGGATCATGTTGAAAAGAATTGCTGAAAAATCCCTCTTTAACATGGGGGAAACTCACCCACTAGGGGGAGACATTTCATTATAATTACACCAAGTTATAATAATCCTTTTGTGTCTGTCGGCGGTACCTTACACTCTATGAGTACCCCTCTACTTTATTTTATTTTTAATGTTAGTGGGAGTTGACACTTAATTGTTACCTGGAATACACTTCTGCAAGATTTCCTGGTAATTAGCATTTCTTATTTGCGCCAAGTGTTAATGAGTTGTCCAACTGGGTGTCTACGCCACTCTGCAACCTCATCCCCACTACACTGCTGATTTGCTCTGTCTGGATTCACCACCACAATGAAGTTGAAAGAATAAATAATAACTGAGTGTCTGAGAATTTTGGTTGCGGCCTCCACATTTACCTATGCTATATACAATTCATGTCTATAACTGACCTCTACCTGAGACCGAGGCTAATTAAAATGTAAATTCACTTCTTTTGCTCAATTTAGTGGGGACAAGATGGCGTAGTGGTTAGCACATCCACCTCACAGCAGCAAGTCTTGGGTTTGCTTCTTATTTCTGCGTGGAGTTTGCAAGTTCTTTCCGTGCTTATGTGGGTTTCATCCGGGTACTCTGGTTTCCTCCCACAGTCCAAAAATATGCATGTTAGGTTAGTTAGCTGCTTCAAATTGCTTCTAGGTGTGATTATGAGTGTGAATGGTTGAGTGTGTTGCTCTGTGATGGTCTGGCGAGCTGTCCGGGGTGTACCTCGCCCTTTGCCCAGAGTTGGCTGAGATAGGCTCCAGCCTCCCCACAACCCTAGTAGGATTAAATGATCAGGCAAATGGATGGATGCTTAATGTAATTAAAACTATTAATAATAAAGCAGTTCCCATGGGTACACGGACCATATTACATTAAACACTATACAGTATACCTACACTAGTGTGTGTGTGTGTGTGTGTGTGTGTGTGTGTGTGTGTGTGTGTAAATATTTGTCCCTGCATGTGTACTTCACTAATATTTCTATTCATCTTTCTGTCCCAAACAGTTCTGGCAACCGCTATCATGACAACCCACACCTCCTTCCTCCTGATTCTCTTGGCTGGATTTCGATTGGCGGCCTGCTCGTTTCCGGAGGAACCAGGGCCCTTAATCTCCACCCCTGCTGAGGGTAAGCCCCTCCCCCTCCTACACCATCCACACCTTCCACCCTACCAATTATAGTAGCTGAAGGGTGACATTTGGACGGGGCCCTGCGGGAATTCTAGCGTGACCAGAAGAAAAAAAATCTCGTGGGATGACTAAGAACTGGAGAACAAGCTCATACGAGCCAGAAGGATAGGACTGTACTTTTAAACGTGTCAGGCAAGAACGGGCATGAACAAAATTAATTAGTGAAAGATGGTTTTAGAATTTCGTAACATAATTAAAAATACTGTGATTTAGTGATATGATTGCAGTGTTTTGCTCCCGGAGTGTAAAAACAGGATAATGGATTTGTTTATTAGATGAGTCGCCACGTTTTACCAGCGCAGTCACTGTTAGCATTATTTTTGTTGCATAAATGAAATGCTTGTCTGTTTTATGCATAATGATGATAGAATATTGTTGGCAGCCCTACTCCTGAAAATCCTACACAGTTTATCCCTTTAATCGAGGTCTTTAGGAACACCTGCATATCAGAGAATTTTTTTTTTTATGAAGTGGAATTCTCCCATATTATTTCAACCGAATCTCTATTTACTGCATTTGCAGTCTGTGTGATTCTTACACATAGGACTTTGGTCCATACTAAAAAAATACGAAACTCAAGTAGCATCCACACAGGAAGTGATGAGCGATATGCGAAACACCTCGCGCCACACAAATCTTGCTCATGGCCGCTCCTGTTAGCATGTTATGTTTCCAAGCAGCGAACAGCTAGTTCCCTACAGGAAGTGTACATCCGCAAGCAGTAACTAGCTAGTTCACTAATAAATAGCTTATTGTTACCATTATTATAAAAATGCAGCAAGTATAGAATGGAGACTCTTGTGCATCATGAACCAGTTAGAGTTAGACATTTAAATATACACTCACGGGAAACCCTTTCGGAACCTTGGACCCAAATACGGCGTTTTTAGTTGTTATCCTTGTAAAATGTTTGTGTGCAGTCAAAAAGCACATGGCAATATTGTGCGGCTCTTCCATGTTGATGTGGGTGGGGTCATTAAAGTCGTTTTTGTTGTTCCACTACGGAAAATGTTTTGGGTACTCAGTATTTGGTGGCATCTGTTGATCAACAGTAACTTTACGCTCCGGTTGGTTAGTGCTTGGTTAGAACGGCATGAAATTTAAACTCCAAACCCACCCACTTTGTACTGATTGAGAAAATTTCGCCTGTCATTGCTCATTTTGCTGGAGTTTATTGGCTTTGCATGGTCGCTTGTCAGTGATCATGTGATGTATGTATTTATTCATTTTTACATTCAGAAATTGGCTTATTTTATTCAGTTTAATTAAATTTTTGGGGGGTGGCTACAAAAATCTGAAGAGTGCCTACCTGGGACACTACTAGGGATTTATACATTTTTCAGGCTCTGGGCAGGTTGTCTTTCATGACTTCTACAAGGTCACCCAGCTGGTTCACAAAGTCACATGACCTTGGGCAGGAATCTGGATCTTGAACCCCATCCTCAGTTCTCACCAGGTTCACACCAGTTATGAAGGAACCCTAGTGATTACCTGGGGTGTGTAGTAGCACAGTTGTCTACACAAGTACCTCCTATCTTACAGTAAAGAACCACTTGGATAGTGATGATGACATCCAACACTTAGTGGGTTAGATTTTGCCGCGGGGTAAAGAAGCATAGGCCTCTGTGTCTTTCCTCAATGACAGATTCATTCATTCATTCAATTAACAAATTGATTGATCCTACTAGGGTTGCAAGGGGACTATAGCCTATCTTAGCTGACTCTGGGCGATGGTGGGGTACACCTTGAACTGCTCACCAGTCCATTCACAACCATTCACACTCACAGTCACACCTAGGGGCAATCGAGAATATCAAATTAGCCTAACGTGCATGTCTTTGGACTGTCAAAGGAAACTAGAATACCTGGAGGAAACCCACACAAGCATGAGGACAACATGCCAATTCCACACAGAAATGTCCTTGCAGAGGCCAGGACTCGAACCCAGGAGCTGGATTTGCTGTGAGATAGACATGCTAACCACTACGCCACCATGCCACCCTCAATGACAGATAACTATTTAAATAGTACCAATTCAGTAATCTGGTGTCCGGGGGGTATTATTTTTCCACATGGCTACCAAAATGTAACACCGACCTGCCCAACAGGTTACATAAAATTAGTATATACTACATGGAATGGCACGATCTCATTGGTCCATCTCAGGATGCAGCCACCCCTGTAATGAGGTGTGGTTTTTACTTCATTTATTTACTGTTGCTATGTGATTAGAATTTGCATTGGCAGTGAAGCAAATCGCTGAAAAATGTATGTGTGCGCACAGTGTTTTAATTTTATTTTGAGCATTTATTTTTTTTTTTTTACCATACTGAACTATCTACATTAAATTTTTTTTTTTTTTTAATTCAGGCTTATACATTTCTTTTGGGAGGAGGGCTACCAAAATTTGCAGAGTGCTTCCCCCAAGCACTACTGTGCATTTATACATTTTGCAAGCTCTGCGCAGGTTGTCTTTCATGACTTTTATACAAGGTCACCCAGCTGGTTCACAAAGTCACACGACCTTGGACAGGAATCCGGATTTAACCACAAGGTCACCCTGGAGTTGTCTGGCCACTGACAGATGCAAAGACAAAAAAAGCAGTGTTTGGACACTTGTTTCACTTCAACGTCCTTTACAGGCTTGAAAGTGGGGGCCTTAAGGGACTCCAGCACAATAAAGAGAGATTATAAAGACTCATATACCAGGTGCTCTTGCCTTCAGGACTTTTTCCTTGACTGCTTGACTGCAGTCTTTAATTGGTGATTAATTCTAAAGAGTCAAACCCACTGATACAGGTGACCTTAATGAGGAAGCTAAATCTCTCACTTGATTTTAGAGAGGGAATCTTTTCCTGGAGGAATTCATAAGGGTGTTCCAGCCAACAAAAACAGCAGTGGAAACCAAGTTCTTGCCAATTATAACCATATTGCTAAATTCCGAATCAGCAAGATGAAACTTATAGTATAGTGTCTTGCAAACATAGTCACCCCCTGTGATTTTTTTTCCTCTTGTGTTGCCTTGCAACCTGAAATTAAAATGGTTTTTGGGGGGTTTATCAGTTGATTTACACAACATGGCAGCAAACTTGAGGATGCAATTATTGTCAAGCAAATAAGAATAATAATCACCCCCACACACACACATAAAACCTCAGGGTGCATAACCACCACCCCCTTTCCCTTCCCAAAACGTCAGTACATTGTACAGCCACCTTCTGCAGCAATTACAGCTTCAAGTCTCTTTGGGTATTTCTCGATGAGCTTGGAACATCAAGCCACTGGGATTCATGCCGATTCTTTAAAGCAAAGCTACAAGCAATCCTCAAGAATTTCTTTTCCTCGAGATGTTTCCTTTTTTTTTTTTTTAGCACCGTCCATCATTCCCTTAATTCTGACCACTTTCCCAGTCCCTGTTGATGAAAAGCCTCCCCACAGCATGATACTGCCACCACCACGCTTCACTGTGATGAGAGATGTTTGGTTTGTGCCAGACATACCATTTTTCTCGATAGACAAAAAGTTTAATTTTAGTCTCATTTGACCAGAGGACCTTCTTCTATATGTTTGGGGAGTCTTGCACATGTATTTTGGTGAACTCTACAAGCGCTTTTTAATTTTTGTCTGTAAGTAATGTTTCTTTTTTTCCTGGCTATTCTTCCATAAAGCTCAGTTCCGTGGAGTGTTGACGGATACACCAGTCTCAGGTGTGAAGCACTCCAGCTCCTTCAGGGTCACCTTTGGTCTCTTTGTTGCCTCTCTAATTAATGCCCTCCTTGCCCGGTCTGTAAGTTTTGGTGGGTGGCCCTCTCTAGGCAAATTTGTTGTAGTGCCATATTCTTTTTATTTTGTGGTAATGGGTTTAATGGTACTCCTTATCCCTTACCAGTTGTCGACTGCTTGGTAGGGCCTCTTGATAATTGGTTTTGCAGACTCTGGGACCTTTCAGAACAAGTGTGTATGTTAAGATTATGTGACACTTAGATAGCACAGGTGGAGCTTATTTAAACAATTATGTGACTTTCGTAGGTTTTTGGTTGCTCCAGATCTTCTTAAATTTTTTTATTTTATTTTACTTTACCATTTTGGACTATTTTGTGTAGGGCCATTACATCAAATCCAAGACAAGAAAAAATCAATATAGATTACAGGTTGTAAGGCAACAAAATAGGAAAATTCCAAGAGGGTGACTGCTTTTGCAAACCACAATGCATGGTGATCCATGGACTAATGTATCCTGTCCCAGAGGGTTGAATGAAGGGACACAGACACACACAAACACACACACACACACACAGCTAGTAACGTGGCACTGAGTGACCATGTGAAGTCAATAAAAAGCCAGCAACATTAAGCAGTGACAGGCAAGTGATGTGAAGTACAGACTTAAATTGCGCTCAGATTTCATAAGACTCATCTGAAGCGACTAACACTCATAGCAAAAAGATTCAGTTTCGAAAAATTCTTACCGTAAGGAAACAACGACCACAAGTTTATTGATTCCTATATCAAAAAGGAAGAGCAGCTGATCATTACAGTGTATAACTACCCTGTATTATACTGCTGCACTCACAAGTTATATGAGGACAGTAGCCTACAACATGATGCCTGGAGCCATAATCCCACCATCACTGCTTTTCCCTGTGACATTTATATATGTTTATTTAAAGCTATGTGCAAAGTTCATCATGTGGGTAAATTAGCTAACCTGTGCAATTGTTTCTGTTAGCTAACATCTTTTCCCACTGAATAAGTCAGGTTACCAGCTATGTCATTCATTTATTCATTCATTCGTCCCTCCACTTACTCTGTGTATAAGTTTCAGCTTGTGCACCTGAACAGGAGCTCCCATGCTTACTTCAAGCCTCTCATCTACTCCGCATACTGTTACCTGCACACCTGTCTGCTAATCTGAGTAATATTGTTGTTTGTTTATGCACAAGTCTAAGTGGCGGTCTCTGAGCCTTTCCTTTGTGTTTCAGTTTAGTTCTAAACTAATAAACCTCAGTTCTGTTTTATTTTTGCATGTGAGTGACCTGCTTTCTCTATGCAATCAGGGATTGTTTCTAACTGGGTGTGCTTATGCACTAGCAAGGTAAATAAACAGAATAAATCATGTATTTTTATTTGAATATTATTTTATATCGTCATATTTGTATTCCTAGTTTAAGTAAAACAGTCAAGGGGGACAGATATATAACATTATACTCGCAATATAACTCCATACAAAAAAGGTTGGATGATCGAACACCAAATAACCCTGCGCTTCCCTTAGAAGTACCCTCGGTAAAGTATGAATGGGTGCTATACACTATGTAGTGCACCACTCTATTACAGAGGCAGGGATTTGTCAGTTAGTCCACGTTAATGCTGTTTCCTCACCAGGACTGACAAAAAAGCAGAAGATGGAAACTGCTTTTACTGAAGTAAAGCTCAATTTACGATCATGGGTTACTTTTGACTTCAACATTTTCATTAATTTTAAACTCAATATGTTGATCATTGGTTGCCCGCCGGTCAATCATTCTACAAATATCTGGTTGTTTGGCTTGGGTATATAATATGCATAATATACAGGAGTGAGTGGCATGGTGGCATTGTGGCTAGCACGACCACCTCAAAGTGCTCGGGTCCCGGGCTCGGGTGTTTCTGTGTGGAATTTGCATATTTTCTCTGTGGCTGTGTGGGTTTCCTCCGGGTACTCCGGTTTCCCTCCCACAGTCCAAAGACATACACATTAAGCATTGACTGTTCCAAATTGCCCCTAGGTGTGAGTGTGAGTGTGAATGGTTTTGTGTGTGTGTGTGTGTGTGTGTGTGATGGCCCAACAATGGTCCGGTCAGTGTGTACCCTGCCTTCATCCAGTGTCAGCTGAGATAGGCTCCACAACCCCAGTAGGATTAAGTGGTTCAGCAAATGAGAGACAATGAAATATGCAAGGGGGGTTACATAGTCAACCAGTGCCTGGAATGTCTGTGCGATGAGCTAACTTTGTGCGCATGGTATTGGCGACAAACTTTCGAATTGCTTCTTGTGAGTCTGCACACTTGTTAGGCAATGCTATCAAGGGAGGATTGAGTCAAAGCTAATGAATACCATTAGCATTTTATGAAATACAAACAGTGTAGTACTGTATAAAATGCTCTACGCACCAAAGTAGAAGGAAAAAAGCTGTTAAAACCTGTGGCGCTGCAGTCACAAGAGAATTTCCCCATATGGTATACATGTCTCTCCAAAAAAGAAGGTAAAAGAAGGTGAAAGAGGGCTGTATGACATGTCGCTGTGTGATTTTTGGTGGAATCCACATGTCGTTGCACAGAAGAAAAGGTATCCAGGTGAAAACTGCCCTTGGTGATTACAGGGACTGGGACTTGGGGAAATTGTTCCCTTTGGAATCTACCAACACACTGCCGACAATGTGTATAGACATGAGATTGAAATATTGAAGTAGTATTATGTAATTAAACATAAGACAAAAGATCTCGCCACCTTGTGCTGCACTGTAAGTCATTTAACTGTGATTTAATTGCTCTTTCAGAATTGATCAGAATTAAGAGTTTAATAGTGTCTTTGTATAAACCAGTGTAATAAACTTGTGTTATTTATCTAGCCACATTATCTGTGTGCTCTCGCATACTCTAAAATGGGTACAATATGGACCCCAAAATTGGTGTGCTGCATTCAATTAATTATCAGTTAACTAAATGTAACGTAAATACTGCCACCATCCTATTATCATTCACGTTAATGACGGATATCAGGAGGAAAACGGCTGCCTGTTGTTGTTTTTTCAGTAATGACTTTTATAAAAACCCTTTGGGGCTGTTTATTTTGAACATATCACCCTAAAACGATTCTGCAAATGACTGTGTGGGGTTTGCATGTTCTTCCAGCGCTTGTATGTCTTTCCTTCGGGTACTCCGGTTTCCTCGCATAGTTCAAAGACAGTAAGCTAATGTACTGTTCCTAGTGACCCTAAGTGTGAAGGGTTGTGTGTGTGTGTGTGTGTGTGTGTGTGTGTGTGTGTGTGTGTGCGTGTGCGTGTGTGTGTTTTGGCCCTGAAATGGTCTCGCAAGATTTTCAGTGTGTACCCAGCAATC
>JAQMYF010000008.1:2071214-2085716 GCA_030014195.1 Neosilurus mollespiculum
GTGTGTGTGTGTGTGTGTGTGTAAAGGGGGGGGGGGTGTTACCATAAGTTTGTTTGGAATATTACTAATGTGAAAAGCACTGTGCTATCATTTTCCCTTTTGTAAATGATCTCTTGACCTTTTCACCTTTGACCCAGAGGGGAATCTCTTCACGGGTACAGTGACGGATTTCCTTGCTATCGACGCAGTCATCTACCGGAGTTTGGGAGAAAGCCCTGCTCTCCGCACCATCAAACATGATTCCAAGTGGTTTCGAGGTACATCCATTAATTACCCTGATTATCTTGTGATCTGATTAGTGACTGTTGATGCTTGAGATACTTTTAACCTGACAACTCTCATCACGGGGAGGCTGGAGCCTATCTCAGCCGACACTGAGCGAAGGCGGGGTACACCCTGAACAGCCCTCCAGACTCAGGGCAACACACACAATCATCCACACTCACATCCACACTTAGGTGCAATTTAGACCAGCCAGTTAGCCAAATATGCATGTCTTTGGCCTGTGGGAGAAAACCGTTGCCAGGGAATCGAACCCAGGACCTTCTTGCTGTGAGCCGAACGTCCTAACCACTACACCACCTAACACCTCATTAAGGGCAATATTACCTCTGTGGTACTGGGAGCTGTGGAAATGGATTCTGTCTGTCTCGTTAGTGCGATAAATTTGGAAGGAAATTATACTGGATCACCAAATTTGGTATATGGGTCCCCCTTAGAGGCCAATAGGGTAAGATTGTATATTTGTCACCTTGACCTTGTTTCAAGGTCACTTTTGATATATTGGCATCTCGGCCCCTGTGGTATACTTTTAATTCCAGATGTAACAGATAAAAAAAGGATAATATAAGTGTACTTAAGAGTGGTCATGGCTGGGTTACTGATCAGAAGGTTGTGGGTTCAAGTCCCATTACCACCAAGCGGCCACTGTTGGGCCCTTGAGCATGGCCCATCAACCTCCACTGCTCAGATATATAAAGCAGATAAAAACTGTAAGCTGCTCTGGATAAGGGCGTCGGCCAAATGCCGTGAATGTAAACAACACAATTGTACATGTAACAGACGTAAATCTCATGTAGAGAAAGTAATAATTACAAAATGAGGAATAAAACACGACAGGATGTGCCAATAATAAATACCCAACATCTTTAATAATAGACTCCCTACGAGTTTATTATCTTCAGCTCATCAGTTTGCTAATAATTATAATCCTTAATTGATTATAGGACAGAATTTTTACATGTTTATTATAAGGTATTACTGCTAATCTCTCATAATAATAATTATTAAATGCTACAAAAGAATGGTACGATCTGATTGGTCTGCTATTTCAGGATTTATAAATATTATTCTGAGTGGATAATGCTTGAATCAAAAGAATGGACATTCACAATTTTTTACGGTGACTTTGAGCATGTGGGACCATGAATGGGCGCCTTGTTTTAGACTGTGTTTCTGTGAAGTAAATAGTAAAACACTTTTACGCTATGCATGTAGAATGTACTAAACTCTGAATGAGAATGCTAAACAGATGCCGCTAGCAATATAGTGCTTAGCTTGGCTTGAAGCATAGAGCTTTCCTGACCTGTAAAATGACACAAAATATGTCATTTTAACTTATAAAAGTCTCATTTTAGTTTGCTTTTCTTACTGTTTCTGTGAAGTATATACTTAAACATTTAAAGTGCTCACTTGCATCTGTCATGATTTAAAAAAAAAAAGCCATATAAATCTCGTTTTAATTGGCTTTTCTTGCTTACATTCCCATGTAGCATATTAAAACAATTATGTGCCAGAGTGATATTCAGTGACAACCACCCTGCCTTTCGCTCATAATTGTTAATTAGACCTAACAAACATTCTTATCCCTCACACATTTGCCAAATCGCCTAATTCCTACCAGGGTCACGGGAGAGGCTGGGGTCTATCTCAGCCAACACTGTGCAAAGGTGGGGTACACCCTGAACTTGTGAGTTTAACATAGGGCAACCCACACAATCATTCACACCCACACTCACACCTAGGGATGATTTGGAACCATCAATTAGCCTAATGTGCATGTCTTTGGACTGTGGGAGGAAACAGGAGTACCCGGAGGAAACCCACGCAAGCACGGGGAGAACATGCAAACTGCACACATTAACGCCATCGCCGAGCCATAATCAAACGCAGGACCTTTTTTGCTGTGAGGCGGAAGTGCTAACCACTACATCACCGTGCCACCTGACTTAACGAACAGTAAAAAATTCATTTATAATTATGTTCAGATATATAAAATAGGAATTAAATTTGTTATTTGTACATCGTCTTTTCAGAGGAATAAGACTTGCTTTCTGCTCTACAGCGTTGCTTTGAGATTGAACAGAAAGATGCAGATGACCTGCTGAGTGAATTTGTAGTGAAAAAATGTTCAAGGACTTTTTGGAGCTTTCAGAGAAGTGAAAGTTATTCAGGAAAGGAGCCGGAGTGTGTACGAAAGATCAGCTAGAGAAGAACGAATCCTAGAGGTTAAATCTTCAGCGCGACCTCAGCTCACTCTGCACTGCTTCTATATTGTGGAGCAAATCGTTCAAATAGTGATACAAGCATGAAATTTTAGTACATGTACTCTTCAGATGTGTGAAAGTTGAATATAAAGTTGGGTATTGCGGATATTTTGGTACCAAGTGCATGTTTGTATCTATTAAAATTCTTGAGATACAGCATATAGGTAGTTTTACAGACTCAGGAGAGCAAAAATTGGGTTTATGAGCCATAACTTTGAAAATATAGATTTTTTTAATGTATAATGTATTAAAGTCGAATAAATATGGCTGTTGCAGACATTTTTATACCAGAAGAATGTCTGTAGCTATTACAGTTCTTGAGATACAGTATGTACAGGTCTACGTGTGATGAAAAAAAGAGTTTATCAGCCTTGAGTTGGAAAATACAGCTTGCTGCTTCACAGATGTATTGAAGCTGGATATAAATGTGGGTATTGTGGGCCCTTTGGTCTGTATCTGTTATAGTTCTGGAGATATGACATGCCAAATTAACTTTGTTTAAGTCAGAGAATTTCATATACCCATTCCTGTAACCGAAAAGGCTACCTGACCCCTAATTAAAGATGGCGTTGGAGATGTCTGCAAGAAAACACACAGAAAAATGCCTTTACAAGTGTGATCCAGTCTCATACTCTAAATACTCAGTGTGAAAGAAGATCCTAAGCATTAATGACACATATGAAACAGTTTTAGTACAGTTCAACCCCTCCATAAATAAGGCCACAAGAGTATAGAGTTACACCTCACATTTGCAACTACACAGTGCTGCACAAGTGAGACCCAGTCTGTAGCACTTGTACCTGCCACGACAGCCAGATTTACAGCCACATTTGGTGAGCTGTTGGCAACTCTTGGCTATTGGAGAGTTGCTGTCCAGAAGACCTGCCAATTCTCACCAATCTTCTGTCATCCCCAGTCTGCAGGGTCCACTGCCTCTGGCTGACACTGGGTCGCCTGGGCAGACACACAACCAGCCTGGTAGGCAGCACGCCTGGTGTGTTGGAGCAGCGCTGCTCCGGTTGGTGGGATTGACTCACAAGGACACTGCTTTCTGGCGAACATGTCAAGCCTGGCCTCATCCACAATAGCAGCAATCTGTCTTATATTAGGATGACAAACTTCTCCAGAATCTCTAGGTCACAATTCTCCACTGTGGGAGGGTAAATACTCAGTTTGGTGAATACAGCCGAGGCCTCTGGACATATGTCCCATGTCTGCCAAGCAGTTTTCTTGCCTTTGTTGCGGAAGGTTGACATGGTGTCACACCCTGTAAAGGCATGAAAGAATAGCATGCCTTTGACCTTCTCCTGGCCAACATAGTAAAATAGGTCATGCACGCTGATCCAGTGCAGGCTCTGACCTTGCCCAAATGCAACCCACATCTGCTGTAGCCCAGACTGTTAAAGAGTGGTGAACTACATCTCTAATAAAGCATTAGTGTATCTAGATCAGCTGACACTGAACCCCATGCTGAGTTACACAGCAGTGATGTCACCAGTGTGCCCTGGTTGTGTGCTGACATTCAGTCTGTTGCATCTGTAAACTGTTATTAACGCCTAAATTATGTACTGCAATGGCCCCATTGGATTCATAGACCAAAGACATATGTGCACATCAAAAATTCATGTTTCATAGTTGCTAAGATATGATTACTTCAAGTTAATGGCAGCCATCTTGGTTTTAGAATTATGTTATAACCGTAATGAAAAAAAGACTCAAAATAAAATAGGTTATGAAAATAAAATTTTCAAATCACAAAATTCACTGAACAACAATGAATGGTACAAATTTTTTGCTTTCCCAAGTCTGTAGAAGTACCGGGGTGGTGTATCCCAGGAACTATAAGAGATACAGACATGCATCTGGAACCAAAATGTCCGCAATAACTTTATATTCAAGTTTTATACATTTATGGGGCTTGAAATCAAAATGCATTTTGGGGCGGACATCTTGGATTTTGGGGTTGCCATCTAGGATTTTTGCGTGACCAGCGATATTTTTGAACAGAGTGGGATTTGAAGAGTATGTTCACCAATTTTCATGCTTGTATCACTATTTGAATGATTCTTGCTATATTTGCAATTATCTACTGCACTAATACTACATTTATAAGCTTTAGGCCTTTAGCTGTGCATTTTTCTCTTGGTCTTTTCTCTTTCCCTTCACTTTTTCTCTTTTCTCTAAAAATAAATAAATAAATAAATAAATAAATAAATAAAATAAAATTAAGATCAGTAATAATTACAGTGTGCCCCAGCTGTAAACCCTTCATATATGTATTTACACCAAAATTTGTTTGCTTTACAAATTCAGGAGAATTTCACAGTAAGAACAGCCTGGGTTCGGGTCCCAGGACTTTGCATGTTCTCCTCATGCTTCCATGGGTTTCCTCTAGGTACTCCGGTTTTCTTCCACAGACCAAAGGCATGCACATTAGGCTAACTGACTGTTTTAAATTGCACCCAGGTGTGTGTGTGTGTGTGTGTGTGTGTGTGTGTGTGGGTGTGTGTGTGTGTGTGTGTGAATGATTGGTGAGCTGTTCAGGAAGTACCCCACCTTTAGATAAATATATATTTGTATGTATGGAGGGTGACACAGTCGCATACTGTTTAGTACGTACATCTAACAGCAAGAAGGTTCTTGGTTTGAGTCCCAGGCTCAGCGAGGACATTTTTTTTTAAAGAAAACCATACTAGGACACTCAAATACTCATTTGCTGAATCCTTTAATCCTACAAGGGTCATGGAGAGGCTGGAGCCTATCTTAGCCAACACTGGGCGAAGGCAGAGTACATACTGAACAGCTTGCCAGAGCAACACACACACAATTATTCACACTCAGACCTGGGGCAATTTGGAACAGCCAGTACCTGGAGGAAACCCACACAAGCACGGGGAGAGCATGCACACTCCACACAGAAATGCCCTCGCCAAGCCCGGGACTTGAACCCAGGACCTTATTGCTGTGCTAACCACTACGCCACTGTGCCGCTCTTGTGTACAACAATGAAGGAATAAAACCGAGCAATGACAGGAGGATGTGATAGATTTACCACTTTATTCCAGAAAATAAAATATTTGGGCTTCATTCTATTCTCTGTGTGTGTGTGTGTGTGTGTGTGTGTGTGTGTGTGCGTGTCTCAGAGCCCTACTTTGTGAGTGCAGTAGAGTGGGGTCCTCACATCTACTTCTTCTTCAGAGAGATGGCGATGGAGTTTAATTACCTGGAGAAGGTGAGCAGCAGTAAAACGAGCAGTTTAACATTTTACTGAAGTTATTTTTATATATTATGCATGTCCTTAAGAATCAAACTGTGTATTTATGACTGCGTGTATCAGGTGATGGTGTCCCGCGTGGCACGTGTATGTAAAGGTGATCTGGGAGGCTCCCAGCGTGTTTTAGAGAAGCAGTGGACATCGTTTCTGAAGGCGAGACTGAACTGCTCTATACCAGGAGACTCTCATTTCTACTTTAACCTGCTGCAATCCACCAGTCCAATTATACGCATGCATGGCAGGGACATTATCCTCGGAGTTTTCTCCACTCCTCCCAACAGGTACACCCACCAGCATCCATTTAATTTTTTTAATATCTGCTTTGCATGGACTCACTCACTCATTTCACAGGGAGGCTGGAGCCTATCTCTGCTGACACTGGACAAAGCCAGGATACACCCTGAACAGTTCGCCTGACGATCTCAGGGCCAACACACACACACAACCATTCACACTCACACCTAGGGGCATTTTGGATAAGCCAGTTAGCCTAATGTGCATGTCTTCGAACTGTGGGAGGAAACCAGAGTACCAGGAGAAAACCCACGCAAGCACAATGTGAACAAATTCCACACAGAAACACTGAGCCTGGAACTCAAACCCAAGACCTTCTTGCTATGAGGCAGGCGTTATAACCACTACACCACTGTACCACCCTTACTTTTATGTTTTACTCTTAAATACATTTTAGTGCCAGTGTGAATTTATTGAGAAATATTTTTTTCTGAATATATAATTTAATTCAGTTATAAAGATTGCAGTTCACTGGGGTTTTATTAGCCTCCGTAAGTAGTTCCCTAAGAGTTGTTTGGATAGGTAAGCGTGTTTAAGCTTCCTTGATAGATTCTAATTGAAAAATAGACCACAGGGGTCCAGATGCTAGTTGGCTAATATGCCAGTATAGAACCAGCATACCATGTTTGAACGCCCCAGCTTTAGCGCGCAGCAAGTAAATGTCCAGAAACCCAATATACAGTTTTGTCTCTGTGACCTTGAAAAGTAGGTCAAGGTCACTCACACACAAGCTCAGCCTAGCACTCATAGTACTGAGCCAGCATACCAAGTTGAAAGCCCCAGCTTCAGCGCACGGCAAATAAATGTCTGGAAACTAAAGTGTGACAGGCAGACGGACGGAACCCATGCCTATAGCTCCCAAGATACTTTGCAGGAGTCAAAAAAATGAAAAAATGCCTAAAATGTAACCTTAAAATAAATAATCCAATAAACATTCCCGCTTGAAGTATTTACTAAAAATTATGTAATAAAATATTTGCTAAGACATGAATATATATAATGTAAATTCTGCAGATTTGTATTATGTAATAAAATATTTATTGATATGAAGATTTAGGCACCGCCCAAAGGCGGAGCTCCTGATAGATATCTCTCTTGAAAGGTGTCAAAGGCTGGTGTTATACGAGTCCAAGAAAATACAGTTAAATAAGGTCCACCTGTGTGCAGTCAAAGTGTTTCTTGATCTCAGTATATACACCTGTTCTCAAAGGCCCCAGAGTCTGCAACACCACTAGTCAAAAGGCACCACAAAGCAAGTGACCAAGGAGCTTCCCAAACAGGTCAGGGAGAAAGTTGTGGAGAAGTCCAAATCAGGGTTGGGTTATAACAAGTATCCGAAACCATGAGATTTCCATTTTAAAAAAGCACAGTGAAATCCATCATCACCGAATCAAATGGATATGACACCACAACCAACCTGCCAAAAGAGTGCCGTTCACCAAAACTCATAGTTTGGGCAAGGAGGGCATTAATTAGAGGGGTAACAAAGAAACCCTGAAGGTTAAGGTTACCCTGAAGGAGCAGGAGAGTTCCACGTCAGAGACAGGAGTATAGTATGTGTGCATAGGAACACTCTAATTCATGCACTCCACAGACCTGGGTTTTACAGAGGAGTGGCCAGAAAACATAAAAAAGCACATTTGGAGTTTGCCAAAAGGCATGTTGGAGATTCCCCAAGGATATGGAAGAAGTTCCTCTGGTTATATGAATCAAAAATGTAACTTTTTAGCCATCAAGGAAAGTGCTATGTCTGTCACAAACCCAATACTTCTGTTCACCTCAAGAACACCATCCCCCACAGTGAAGCATGGTGGTGGCAGTATCATGTAGTGGGGATGGTTTTTTTGACAGGGACTGAAAAACTGGTCAGAATTGATGAAATGATGGATGATGCTATACAAACAGTTTTGCTTTGAAGAATGGGCAAAAATCCCAATGGCTAGATGTTCCAAGCATATAGAGAAAACCAGGGGGGAGAAGGTAAATAGTAAAAGACCTCAGGGATTTTTTGTACTTTTTATTTGCTTGACAGTGACATTTATTTTGGGGGTGGCACGGTGGTGTAGTGGTTAGCATGTCCGCCTTACAGCAGGAAGGACTTGGGTTTGATTCCTGGGCTCAGGAATTTCTGTGTCTAGTTTGCATGTTCTCTCCGTGCTTGCGTGGGTTTCCTCGGGGTACTCCGGTTTCCTCCCACAGTCCAAAGACATGCACATTAGACTAATTGGCTGTTCCAAATCGACCCTACGTGTGAGCGTTGATGTGAGTGAGAGAGGTTGTGTGTGTTTGGCCTGTGATGGTCTAGCGAGCTGTTCAGGGTGTACTTTGCCTAGTGTCAGCTGAGATTGGAACCAGCCTCCTCGACAACCCTAGTGTGATTAGGCAGTTGTGGAAATGAGTGCGTGAGAATACCACCTAGTTTGCATCTTCAAGGTTGTTGGTAGGTTATTCATAACCCCCCCCATATCATTATTGTAGTAAATTTTAATGGTGTTTGTCACACAGAACTACACCTTGGTAATAATGCTCATTTGTTATATTTTATTCCCATTTAAAATAAAATGACAGTAGATCAATCACATAAGTACCTTCACCACGTGCCCTTTTCATTTCATAGCGACATGGAGTAATCGTGGTACCTTAGAAAGACCCAAAATGACCGACTGACACCTCAACACACCACAAGTGATTGGCACTTTACACCAGATTACAATGTCTCCTTGGCAACTAAGAATAATGTAATGCTGTTCTGGCATGACGCACCAGAAAGCTCTCTGAGAGCGAAATGTATGAAAATGAACATGAAATAAAGAGCGCGGCTGGTACATGAGCTGGTTGTGCAGCAGTAAAGGAACAATGCCTTGTTTCCTAAATGTCACTAATCTCCCTCAGTACTAACGCTGATGAACGCCGTACGCACAACTGCTGCGAGGAAATAAATGGGAGTCACTGTGGAGCGAGTGAGAGATGAGACAGAGAGGAAAACCAGGAGCATTCAGTGCTCCACAGAAATGAAATACAGGCAGAGCAGAAGCTTCGGAAACAGAGGAGTCACGCAGGGGTTCGATTCCCATTCAAGAGATTCGACCAAATAATTACAGCTTACAGGTTTTATCTGGTTCTTACTGTTTACTGGTTCTTCATCCCTCCTTCTTCCTCATCCTCCCTTCTTCTTCATTCCTCCTTCTACTTTCTCATCCTCCTTTCTTCATCCCTCCTTCTTCTTCTTCTTCATCCTCCCTTCTTCTTCTTCTTCATCCTCGCTTCTTCTCCTTCATCCTCTCTTCTTCTTCATCTCTCCTTCTTCTTTCTCATCCTCCCTTCTTCCTCTTCCTCCCTTCTTCTTCTTCATCCTCCCTTCTTCTTCCTCATCCTCCCTTCTTCTTCATCCTCCCTTCTTCTTCTTCATCCTCGCTTCTTCTTCTTCATCCTCTCTTCTTCTTTATCTCTCCTTCTTCTTTCTCATCCTCCCTTCTTCCTCTTCCTTCCTTCTTCTTCCTCATCCTTCCTTCTTCTTCATCCTCCCTTCTTCTTCTTCCTCCATTCTTCTTCCCCATCCTCCCTTCTTCTTCATCCTCCCTTCTTCTTCATCCTCCCTTCTTGTTCTTCATCCTATCTTCTTCTTCTTCATCCTCCCTTCTTCTTCATCCCCCTTCTTCTTCTTCATCCCCCTTCTTCTTCTTCTTCATTCACTCTTCTTCTTCATCCTCCCTTCTTCTTCTTCATCCTCCCTTCTTCCTTATCCTCCCTTTTTCTTCTTCATCCTCCTTCTTCATCCTCATTTCTTCATCCTCCCTTCTTCTTCTTCATCCCTTCCTCTTCCTCTTCATCCACTCTTCTTCTTCATCCCCCTTCTTCCTCATTCTTCTTTCTTCTTCATCCTCCCTCATTCTTCTTCATTCTCCCTTCTTCTTCTTCATCCACTCTTCCTCTTTATCCACCCTTCTTCTTCTTCATCTGCCCTTCTTCTTCATCATCCTCCCTTCTCCTTTATCCTCCCTTCTTTCTCATCCTCCCTTCTTCTTTTTCATCCTATCTTCTTCTTCATCCCCCTTTTTCTTCATCCTCTCTTCTTCTTCATCCACTCTTCTTCATCCTCCCTTCTTCTTCTTCATCCTCCCTTCTTCTTCTTCGTCCTCCCTTCTTCCTCATTCTCCCTTCATCCTCATTCTCCCTTCTTCTTCTTCATCCTCCCTTCTTGTTCTTCATCCTATCTTCTTCTTGTTCACCCTTCTTTCTTCCTCATCCTCCTTTCTTCATCCTCTTTTCTTCTTCTTCACCCTCCCTTCTTCTTCTTCATCCTTCCTTCTTTTTCATCCCTCCTTCTTCTTCTTCATCCTCCCTTCTTCTTCATCCACTCTTCTTCTTCATCCTCCCTTCTTTCCCATCCTCCCTTTTTCTTCTTCATCCTATCTTCTTCTTCTTCATCCTCTTTTCTTCTTCATCCTCCTTTCTTCTTCTTCATCCTTCTTTCATCATCCTCCCTTTTTCTTCTTCATCTTCTCTTCTTCTTCATCTTCCCTTCTTTTTCATCCTCCCTTCTTCCTCATCCTCCTTTCTTCTTCTTTATTCTCCCTTCTTCTTCCTTATCCTATCTTCTTCTTCTTCTTCATCATCCGTTCTTCTTCATCCGTTCTTCTTCTTCTTCATCCTCCCTTCTTCTTCTTCATCCTCCCTTCTTCTTCATCCTTCCTTCTTCCTCTTCATCCACTCTTCTTCTTCATCCTCCCTTCTTCTTCTTCATCCTCCCTTCTTCTTCTTCATCCTCCCTTTTTCTTCATCCCTTCTTCTTCTTCATCCTCCCTTCTTCTTCATCCCTTCTTCTTCCTCTTCATCCACTCTTCTTCTTCATCCCCCTTCTTCTTCCTCATTCTCCTTTCTTCTTCATCCTCCCTTATTCTTCTTCATCCTCCCTTCATTTTCTTCTTCTCTTTCTTTTCCCTCTTATCTATACTCCATATTTTCCCTTTCTTTTTCCTCACTTCATTTTTTTCTTCTTCTCATGTTTTACTTATCAGTTTATATATTTGTTGACACTCTTCATATTCCTTTTGTCCCTTTTAGTTGTAATTTTATTTATTTATTTCCTTCTTCTTATTTTTATTTATACTTTGCCTTTATCCTCTTTTATTCTACCGTGACATAGTGGTTAGCACGTCCACCTCACTGCAAGAAGGTGTGTGTTTGAGTCCCAGGCTTGGCGATGATGTTTCTGTGTGTAGTTTCCATGTTCTCCTCGTGTTTGCATGTTTCCTCTGGGGTCTCTGGTTTCGTCTCACAGTCCAATGACAGGAAAATTTCCTGTTCCAAATTGCCCTTAAGTGTGTGTGTGTGTTAGTCTGGCAAACTGTTCAGGGTGTACCCCACCTTCGCCCAGTGTTGGATGAGAAAGGCTCCGACCTGTCCACAACCCTAGCATGATTAAGTGGTTCGGCAAATGAGTGAGTGATTCTTTTCTTTATTTTCTTTATTTCTATACTTTCTTTTTTTTTTTTCATTTATTCCACCCCTCTTTCTGCTTCTTCCTTTCTCCTCTTATCCTAATTCTCGTTTTTTGGTTTATTTTTTTCTTCTCCTTATTATCCTGTTTTAACTTTCCCTTCCTCTAATGCAGTGAAATACCTCCACAATCATTTATAAATAATATTAAATGCACTTTTTCTTAATCAGGGCCGATTAGATCACAACAAGAAAGCACCCACACTTACCTTCTTTTATTGTCAGTAGGGCAACCCATGTCCTAAAGTGCAAGCGAGAGGGAGGTTAGCATGCTGCAGTAAACCGAGTCGTGAACTATCATTCCAGACACTAAGCAGCAGAGCCAATGCTCACCCGACTGTAGACGAGGTTTCAGGAGATTAGCAGGGAAGATGTACCGAAAATATACCAGTGCTATTTCCTGTGAACAGCGTACAGTTTGGTTAGGCTGAGATTTAGTCGGTGGCCAAAATCCATGAAGCTACTCCCAGGAAGACTCATTTCCTCTGCACCAGAGGGACACGCCGTTTTTGGACTGTAGGATTCGGGGCTGTGGTGCTGCTCCAAATGCTCAGTTGTGTTCTTGGGAACTTATTTGGCAGGATGATGATGAGCTCTTGTATGAGCAGTGATCATATCTCCTATAACTGATATTTGTTCTCCTGTGGCTATTGTGGGTGATGTTTCCTCATACAATAGTTTTCCTCATATTAGTCCTTTTTTTTGTGTGTGTGTGTGTGTGTGTGTTTGTTTCTTGGCAGCATACCGTAAGTTTTGGATCAGTTTCCTGTGAGCAGCTGAATTTTTTTCATTATTGGTTTCACATTATGAATTATTATGAAAAAATTCTGTCTGCGAACATGGCAGAATATCATTTAAATATTTAATATCGCTGAGATCCTCAGAAGATCAGGTTTAGGAACACGGTGTTCATTAGAAGGCATTTTGCTCTGGGCGCGTGTCAGTTTGAGCAGCAGGCAGCACCGTTTCTCCTCAGCTGTTCCGCCTGTGCAGCCTGTAGCTCCTGCCGAGTGAAAGACACTTTGATGTGAGCGGTATTTTGGTACCGTGGTGTTGGCCTGGAGACTGCGTGGTGTTGGCATGTCGATGGCACAGCACTGGCACTGCAATCACATGACGTTGGCCGTGCCAGGCTTTTCCCACTGTGCTGGCAAGGCTGAACAACACAGGCTGAATGCCAGGAGGTCGTTTATGTAGTGGATGGTGGGTGAGAAGGACAGAGATCCAGAGACAAAAGAGAACCAAAGACAAACAAGAGTTGTGTTTTTAAGGTATAGTGTATATTATTGGGTGCGCATTCAACCATGTTGCTAACAATAGCTTAGCATAGTGGTGTAATGGCTAGCACGTCTGCTTCACAACAAAAAGGTCATGAGTTCAAGCCCCAGGCTTGGCAAGGGCGTTTGTATATAGAGTTGCTCTCCTCATGCTTGAGTGGGTTTCCTCTGGGTCCTCTGGTTTCCTCCCCCATTTCGAAGACATTCACGTTAGGTTAGCTGGCTCTTCTCAAGTGTGAGTGTGAATGGTTCTGTGTATATAAGAACTGGGGACCTATCTCAGCCGAAACTGGGCGAAGGCGGGGTACACCCTGAACAGCTCGCCAGACCATTGGAGGGCCAACACACAAAACCATTCACACTCACACTGACTGTGCATGTCAATGGATTGTGGGAGGAAACCGGTGTATCCAGAGGAAATCCATACAAGCACTGGGAGAACATGCCCCCCTCCCCGACTGCAGAGCCCGAGACTCGAACCCACGATCTTCTTGCTGTAAGACGGATGTGCTAGTCGTAATAGCCAGCATCAAAAATAAAAACTAGCAGACTTGTCAGTCATCTTTTCGGGTGACATGTTCGCTCATATGTTAAAATACATTTCTTTAATCTGATCAATTATTATTTATTTATTTACTAAATTACTGAAATCTTTTCTTTTTTCATATTTTAAAATATTACAAAAGAAAGATTTAAACATGGGAAGGAAAAGTTATAAATGTTAAAATAAAGTACCATGTGTGCTATTCATATGTATGCATGTGTGGCGGCATGGTGGCGTAGTGGTTAACACGTTCACCTCACAGCAAAAAAGATCCTAGGATCAAGTCCCGGGCTCGGTAATGGTGTTTCTGTGTGAAGATTGCATGTTCTCTTCGTGCTTGTGTGGGTTTCCTCTGGGTCTTCTGGTTTTTCCTCCAACAGTCCAAAGCCATGCATATTAGGCCAACTGCCTGGTCCAAATTGCCCCTAGGTGTGAGTGTGAATGTTTGTGTGTGTTGGCCCTGCAAAGGTCTGGTGAGCTGTTCAGGGTGTACCTCCCCTCACCTAGGGTTAAGATAGGCTCCTGCCTCCCTATGAACCAAGTAGGATAAAGCAGTTTGGCAAATACATAAATGAATGTGTGTGTGTGTGTGTGTGTGTGTGCGTGTGCGTGTGCGTGTGCGTGTGCGTGTGTGTGTGTGTGTGTGCACATGTGTGTCTGTGTCTGTGTGTGTGACTGTGTGTGTGTATATATATGTGTGTGTGTGTGTGTGTGAGTGTGTGTGTGTCTGTGTGCATGTATGTGTGTCTGTGTGTGTGTATGTGCACGCGTGTATATGTGTGTGTCTGTGTGTGTGTGCGTCTGTGTGTGAGTGCGTGTGTGTGCATCTGTGTGTGTGTGTCTGTGTATCTGTGTATGTGTGTCTGTATGTGTGTGTGTGTGTGTCTGTATGTGTGTGTGTGTCTGTGTGTGTGTCTGTGTGGGTCCGTGTGCGTGTGTGTGTGTGTGTGTGTGTCTGTGTGTTTGTGTGTGTGTCTGTGTGTATGTGTGTCTATGTGTGTGTGTCTGTATGTATGTGTGTGTGTGTGTGTGTGTGTGTGTGTGTGTGTGTGTGTGTGTGTGTGTGTG
>JAQMYF010000008.1:2085756-2098199 GCA_030014195.1 Neosilurus mollespiculum
GTGTGTGTGTGTGTGTGTGTGTGTGTGTGTGTGTGTGTGTGTGTGTGTGTGTGTGTGTGTGTGCATGTGTGTGTGTCTGTGTGTGTGTGTGATTTGTTTATTTAATTTGCTAGTTAAGAAGCAAGTTTTATGAACATTAATATTAATTTAAAGATTCATTTTAATATTTTGAAGATTAACTGAAAGAGAAAAATGGAGAGAAACTTTAATTCATTCTTCCAGCCAGATAATTATAAAGTTGTAGTTCATCAAATCCTGACAGTTCGTTGGCCAGTTTGGAGCTGAAGCTGATGAGTTCTAATGGTTTATCGCCTGAGCTGGCGTCCTGCCGTTCTTCAAGTTCCACTTTAGTGTGATCCAAGACGAGTTCCGTCAGGAACATCTAACATAGAGACACTTTGAACTTGTTGTCATCCTGCCATCGTCTGCGTTTCCATCAGCGTGCAGTTTATTCATGTATGTAAGAGATGCTGTTAGAAGTAGACTGGTAGTTTTTCTGCTTTGTTCTTTTGTCTTATTTATTTATTTATTTATTTATCTCTTTGAAAGTGTTTTACGGCGACACGCTTTGTGTAGTGCTTAGCACATCCGCCACACAGCAAGAAGGTCCAGGGTTCAAATCCCGGGCTCGGCGAGGGCCGTTGCTCGGTGAGTTTCTGTGTGGAGTTTGCATGTTCTCTCCGTGTTTGCGTGGGTTTCCTCCAGGTACTCCAGTTTCCTCCCACAGTCCAAAGACATGCACATTAGGCTAATTGGCTGTTCCAAATTATCCCTAGGTGTGAGTGTGAATAGTAGTGTGTGTGTGTGTTGCCCTGTGATGGTTTGGTGAGCTGTTCAGGGTGTACCCCGCCTTCGCCCTGTGTCGGCTGTGATAGGCTCCAGACCATAATAAGATTACACGTTTAGGCAAATGGGTGAGTAAGTGAGGTTGGTGATTGGTCGGTAAGTGTTCAGTTTTGCAGACCGGGGTCGTCAGAGCGTTTACCGATGAGACTTTGTCGTGCTCCTGTACCCTAGTCTGCCTGTAACCTTTTCTTCCATCCTGATTTTTTTATGAATTATTTCACAGTCTTTAAGAATGTTTTGTTTTACTGGCTGGCCCTACGAGCGTTCCCTTGAAATGCTTAATTGTTCGGTGTAATTTCCTGGTTCTTTGTCTTCCCATCACCAAAGTGCACCAGATGAGGTGGGAACAAAGCATGAAGAGGTAACTAAGCAAGGCAGATCACAATAACTGGATCCTGTCATAGTACATACACTTCGACATTCATCAGTTCGGTCTGCGTAGGCACCGGATGATATCTAATCAGTAGACGGCGAGGAGGAGCCACTGAGTGTGACTGATTTGGAACGCAGCCCTTTGAGAGATTTGGCAGTCGGAGTGGTCTGTTGTTGGCTTGGTGACATCCTGCCAGCAGGTCTGGTTTCAGGTGGCAGGCGCCAGGCAGCCGTGTCTCGCCTCTTTTTTGACACCGCAAAGACCTGCACTAATCCCACCTAATAATCGATCGCCTGAGAGCACAGCTCCGGACTTCTCACAACCCTGACAGTGTGGTGCATCTCCTGTCATATTCTCAGGCTCTCACCCTTTCCTTCCTTCTTATCTTCGTTCTCTTTTGTCTGTCCATTCTGATGTTTTTTTTTCTGTTCATCTCTTTCTTTCTTTCTTTCTTTCTTTCTCTCTTTCTCTGGAAGACGGATGTCTGTCGAGCCCGCAGCAGAATACATGCGGCCTAGATCTTTTTTTTTTTTTTTTGTCATAGAAAATGTGTACATTCAATTTCTGTAAAAAAAAAATTAGGAAAGGTGTTGTTGTGTCCCAAATTTAAATATACACACACACACACACACACACACACACACACACACACACGCACATGTACAGTAGTGATGCAGTAATGATTATATACTTATAATTTCACATATTTTTAATTTATTCACTCGATAATCCATTCCATACGGTCTGAAGTTCATTCATGCTGTGCACAAGTCACAAAAATTTAAAATTAAACCGTTCAATTTTTCTGAAACATTGCTCTTTTCAGTGTTTTTGTTTATTAGTGGAGGTGGAGGTGTTTTCAGGCTTATGGTTTATACTCTGTTACTTATTAATTGGGTTACATACATTTTTTCCTAGTTTATTGTTTAAGTATTTTACATTGTTCTTTATTTTATTTATCTTTTGTTCGTTCCTGTTTTCTTTTACTTGCACACAAAAAGGAGGTAGGAGAAGTGGGTACATTATTATCAGTGAAGAATTGATAGACACGGGGTGGGATTAAATAAGATTCTTCTTCTTCCCACTCCCTTTCGAACATGGTACAAATCTCATTTGCTTCATACTTTTCAGTGTTTATTATTATTATTATTATTATTATTATTATTATTATCTTCACCAAGGAGGTTATATTTTCACCAGCGTTGGTTTGTTTGTTTGTTTGTTTGTTTGTTTGTTTGTTTGTCGGTCTGTCTGTTAGCAACATTACTCAAAAACTTATGAACGGATTTTGATGAAATTTTCAGGATGAGTCAGAAATGACAGAAGGAACAACGGAATAAATTTTAGCAGGGATCCAGATTATTGTCTGGATGCAGGAAATTTTTTAAGATTTCTTAGCACGGAAGCATAACTTCCGGACTTGCGTTCGACGATGCAATCTCATTCCTTTTCCTTCTGTACATAAGGTACTATAAGGGCAATTATCACAAAAATAATCCAATTATTAAAACTTCCTCATCCGAGCACATGGCCTCTTATTCAAGGCAGGCCCTGTACGCAGTGCAATCATATAAATGGCTGCACGTTTACATTGTAGGGCTCAAATAATAAAAATGATGCATATTTTACAGTACCATATGGGGTTACAGAATGGCCTTGGTGGAGGTCTGCGCTCTCCGAGTGCTTTGCTAGTTATTATTACTATCTTTAATAAATAATTAAATGAAATATTTACTCTGTACATTTAGCTTTCTATTAACATCTATGATATGAAGTAGGAAAGGTGTGTGTATGAAGAATTATTATCTGTAGCCTTTGAAATGAGTAAATAGTGAAAATTGGAAGATTTAATTTTTTGCAGCATGTGTGAGTAAACAGATCCCTGAGAAGATCGAGTACGCTGGCAGTGTGATTTGTAGTGCAGTTTTGTGTAGAGTGGGGGACACGGTATCATGAAGAAAAAACAAATAGCTCAAAATGCTTTTTCCCACTACATTTATTTCATCTGGAATAATAGATACATGAAATTTGTCACGCCAACACCGTACCACTCCTGAAAATGTTATGTTACTAAACAGAATCTGTCTCCGGGACCGTTTACTTTACAGAGGATATCTTTTCAACATTGAATTTTCACCCTGTTCCTTCTTGTTTGAAGAAACTCATTATTTGCATTGGGAGGATTTCTCTCTGTTATTGGCGGTTTAATAAAATGTAACGAAACTTGCTATTATTTTTGAGACAGGCCTTTTCAGGTTGTGTTTTACGGTATTGGGGCGGCACAGTGGTGTAGCGGTTAGCACGTCTGCCTCACAACAAGAAGGTCCTGGGTTCAAGTTCCAGGCTCAAAGAAGGTGTTCCTTTTTGTGTGTGTTTGTGGAGTTTGCATGTTTTCCTCATGCTTGCATGGGTTTCCTCGGGGGTACTCCGGTTTCCTCCTACAGTCCGAAGACATGCGCATTAGGCTTACTGGCTGTTCCAAATTGCCCCTAGGTATAAATGTGAGTGTGAGTGTTTGTATGTGTGTTGGCCCTGCAATGGACTGGTGAGGTGTTCATGGTGTACCCCACCTTTGCCCAGTGTCGGCTGAGATAGACTCCAGCCTCCCTGTGACGTTAGTAGGTTTAAGCAGTGCGGCAAATGAGCGAGTGAGAGTGTAACATTATTCTAGTGCTAACAGCTGTTAGGTGTTTAACAGCATACACATGCTTGCAGATTACTGTCCAGCAGCTCAACGTAAGAAACTGGGGCGAGGATTGTTAGCGCATTATAACCCTGTATGGATATATATACATACGTTAACTCAGAAGATACACGCACTGAAATATGATACAAATGAGGTCGTGAATCCCCCAGAGCAGTCCCGGGTCTGCTGCGGTCCTGTGTAGCCGGGTTGTTGAGAGATCTGTTTTTGGGTGGGGTGGGAAGTGTGGGTTGGCTTGGCCTGGCCCATATGGTGAACATCTGGACCCTCAATCAGGTCGTAAGCCATTCCGTACATCCCACAGCTATCAATCTGGAAAATCTGGATATTGAGTAATCCATCCGACTGGCCATTTATAATTTATGCAATATATTTTTTTAAATGTGTACTTACTGCATATATAATTCATTTGGATTTATTTTTAGTATTCCTTACTGGCACTAATATATTTTACAAACACACACACACACACACACACACACCTTGTGGCGAAAGTGAAATAATAAGTAATAAGAACAATTTTTACTTTAACAATATGAGGCGGCATAGAGTAGTATAGTGGTTAGAACATCCCCCTCACAGCAAGATTCTGGTCCTGGGCTCGGTGAGGGCGTTTCCGTGTGTACCCCGCCTTCGCCCAGTGTTGGCTGAGATAGGCTCCAGCCTCCCCGCGACCCTAAAAGTATTAAACAGTTTAGCAAATGGATGGATGGATGAAAAATATGTCTGATATTTATTTTATACAATTACTTTTGTAGGGTGCCAATAATTATGTAAGACGTCCATAAGGGTGCAATCAAACTCCAAAAAACCTGATGTACATTAGGGGTTTTTAATAGAAAGGTTGTCTGGAAGGTTCACAGCACATCTGTTTGAGACTAAAATTGTTTGCATGAAGTTCCTAACAAAGGAGACTGGGGCCTGTCTCAGCTGGCACTGGGTGGGGGCAAGATACACCCTGAACAGCCTGCCAGTCTATTGCAGGGCCAACACACAACTATTCACATCCAGGGGCAATTTCCGGAGTACCTGGAAGAAACCCATGCAAGTATGGGGAGAACATGCAAACTCCACACAGAGATGCCCTGGCCGAGCCCTGGACTTGAACCCAGGTGTCTTGCCGTGAGGCGGACATGCTAACCACTACGCCACTGTGCCGCCTGTCATACAAACCGAAACAGACAAAAACATAACTTCCCTGCTGGAAGTAAAAGCAATTTAGGCCACACCCATTTAGGTCGCATTAAGGAGGTAATCACACTACAGGTACGATAAAAAAACGAGCCATTTCGTGGCACGGTGACGCACTGGTTAGCACGGCCAGCTCACGTAAGAAGGTCTGGGTTCGATTCCCGGCCTTGAGCGTTTCTGTGTGGAGTTTGCATGTTCTTGCTTGCACGGGTTTCCTCCGGGTACTCCAGTTTCCTCCCACAGTCCAAAAACATGCACAGTATGCTAACTGGCTGTTCCAAATCACCCCTTGGTGTGAGTGTGAAGGTTTGTTTCTGCAATGGACTGGCGAGCTGTTCAGGGTGTACCCCGCCCTGAGATGGGCGCCAGCCTCCCCGTGACCCTAATCAGGATTAAGCAGCGTAAAATTGTGTTAAAAAATGTTTTGCCACATGCAAGCAAATACTTTGCGGCTTAAATACGTACATCATGAGAAAACCACGAGAAGGTCTGGTGACTGATATGCAAAGGTTTTGTGACTGATTTGCGAGCAATTTGTGATTGTTTTGCGGATGTTTGGCAGAAAAAAGCGAATCTCCTGTCGTAAATCAGTCGCATTTTGTTCACTTTTTGTTCTCAAGAACTTCGCTTTTTATTCGTGCGTTATTAAGGCGAACAAAATGCGAATAAAATATGAATGATGACAAAATTTAAGGAATGTGGTGGATGGCAGCAAGTCTCCGACTGTTCTCAAATTTTTCGTGTGAAAGTGTCCAACTTGTTGCTTTTCCTTGCGAACGAAAAACGAATAATTTGCATGCAATATGACAACTGTACGGACTGTTTGAGAAGAGTTTGAGGCTGCTTGGCGTCAGAAAACAGGCGACCAAAATGTGATGCTGCGAATGTCGCGTGACAAATTTGAGAATGAAAAGCGACAATCGTGAATTCACGTCAGTTGCTTTTCTATTGCACTTCTTGTGTGACCACCCCTTAGGGTAACAGGAACATTACCCTAAAGTGCATGTTTTTGGACTGTGGGAGGAAACCGGAGTACCCGGAGGAAACCCACACAAGCACTAGGAGAAAATGCAAACTACTCACAGAAACGCTCGAGCCTGGGAATCGAACCCAGGCCTTTTTGCTCTGAAGTGGACATGCTAACCACTGCGCCACCGTGCCGCCCCCCTAACCAAATCCAGACAGTGGAATAGCATTGCACCTCAAATGTTTATCTGGTAATGACTGGCAGTGGTATTTGTTTATAAAATCAGGCACCCAAAAAGATGTCTGGGTGTTTTTCCTGTGCTTGTTGTGTCAGCATGATGTTGTGAACCATTCCAGCGGTGTATGTAGGGTGTCGATCAGATCACTGAGCACATCCTGACCACAGCTGCTTCTGTTTGCTCTTTCCCAGCATCCCTGGCTCAGCAGTGTGTGCTTTCGACATGCAGCAGCTGGCGCGTGTGTTCGAAGGGAGGTTCAAGGAACAGAAGACTCCCGAATCCATTTGGACTCCTGTTCCAGAGGAGCTTGTACCCAAGCCCAGGTAACACAACAACCCTTTCTCTTAACACACACTGTCTTCTCTTTTAACACACTGCCCACAGCACAGCGACTGAAGAGCACTCAAGGATAAGAGATCAATGCATTTTTAAAGCCCAGACTGATTTTATTAAATAAATAGGGAATAATACATGACAGACTGTTATACTAAAATGCACACTGGGAAGGATGTGAGGAAGCATGAGGTGCAAGTCGATGGACCGGAGTGTTATTCTGCTAATACAACAAATAATTGGCAGCAGATATTTGCTAATAATGTTAAATTTTTTTATTTATTTATTGATGAAAGGGGGCAGCGTGGTGGTGTAGTGGTTAGCACCTCCACCACACAGCAAAAAGGTCCTGGGTTTGATTCCTGGGCTCCGGGTACGCCGGTTTCCTCCCATAGTCCAAAGCCATACGCGTTAGGCTAACTGGCTGTTCCAAATTGACCCCAGGTGTGAGTGTGAGTGTGGATGGTTGTGTGTGTGTTGCTCAGCGATGGTCTTGGGGGCTGTTCAGGGTGTACCAATGTCTGCTGAGATAGGATTACGATAATTCGTAGGATTAAGCGGTTTGGCGATTGAGTGAGTGAGTATTTCTTCCAGGGTGAAAGTTGATTCAGCTCTTACACCACAACACCAGCCTCAGACTTCTATCAATAGAGATGACTATTGGGAGCTCGGGTGCCCAAAATCTATATATTAATATCTCTAAAAGCCATTAGCACAAGAAATGTTTCACGACAACCCTGATTATAGACATTAATGAACTTGATATATGGGGAAAAGTCCTATCCAATGATTAAAGGACAAGAAGGTGGGGTTTGGCAGGTGTTTTGGAGGAAGGATTTGCAAGCAAGAGAGAATGACAGCAGAGATACTTTAAAAAACTTCCTCTGGATTGGTTTGGTGAGTCAGCTGATTGTCAGCTGACAGCTGGGAGCGGGCAGACTACCATGGCCTTCCTGAACTAACGCTTACGCTTAATTCCCTCACAAGCGACTCACACACACACACACACACACACACACACACACACACACACACTCACATGAACAAATCACTGTGTATGAGCCGTTACTATAGAAACGATAACGTATTCGAATGAGCGCATTCATATGAAGCCATCATTCATTTTACAGCCGGCAACTACCTGTGCAGTAATATGTAAATAACTCCCACCTTCCAAAAAATCAGATTCCAGCATTCAGATGTGTTGTGTTACCATTTGAACAATGTTAAAAAAGAACGCTACCAGAACATTCATTAAAAGTGACTTGTAAAGATGACCACCATCCGTCCATCCGTCCATCCGTCCACTTTCCGAGTCCCTTAATCCTACTAGGTTGGCGTGGAGGTAGAAGTCTATCTCAGCCCTATCTCGACTCTACCCGAAGGCGGGGTACGCCCTGTACAGTTCGCCAGCCACCGCAGTGTGAACACACACACAGCCATTTACATTCACACTCACACCTAGGGGCAATTTAGAGCAGCCAGTTACCCTAATTTGCATGTCTTTAGACTGTAGGTGGAAACCAGAGTACCTTGAGGAAACCCACACAAGCACAGTAAGAACAAGGCCAGGACTCAAACACAGGATCATCTTGCTATATGATAGCTAGCGACTACACCACTGTGAGACTCAAAGTTTTGCCCCACAACGAGAAGGTTCTGGGTTTGAGTCCCGGCCTCGGTGAGGGCGTTTCTGTGTGGAGTTTGCATGTTCTCCACATGCTTGTATGGGTTTCCTCCGGATGCTCCGCTGTCCTCTGACAATCCAGAGGCATGCACATTAAGCTTATTGGCTGTTCCAGATTGCCCCTAGGTGAGAGTGTGAATGGTTCTGTGTTTGTTGATTCTGTAGTGGTCTGGAGAGGGTGCACCCCCTCCTCGCTCAGTGTCGGCTGAGATAGGTGCCAGCCTCCCTGTAACCCTAGTAGGATAAAGTGGTTTGGAAAATGAATGAATAGGAGAATATTTACTGATGAAACTACTGACTACTGACACTTCCCTGTCTGGGGCCTGTTGGTTCCGACGCAGTGGCAAGCAATGTTTGTGCTCTTGGCATTTCACTTTCCATAATTACAAGAGAACATCGTGCACCCTAGACACCAGTTCTTCCCTCTTAACACACAGTCCACGTCCATGATACAGTAAGCGAAGTGCAGTCAGGGTCTAAGTGATCAAAGTCTTTTCTAAATGCTCACAACCCAGGCAATTTTGGCGAAATGGTCAATAACTGGAGCGGGTCATGCACTAAATATGTTAGCAAATCTGGCCATTAGTCCAATTACTCTATCACCATTTGGAATTGTGCTTTATTTCCAGATGACTAGCCACAATGATACAGTAATATAATATCACACTAGATTTCTTTCTAAATAAATTGTGAAATAAATGCAAGTGATTAGATAGGCAGGAATTGAGAATTTGCTACAGAAGCTGAGATCGCTCACATTTAAAAAAACTGGAACTATGACTGTGTAATAATGGTGACTAATGCCTTGGTATTGTACACTCATCTACAGCCAAAATGCTTCCGAAATAAATATAGTCAAACTTTACTAATTTGGGGCCACTGGGAATAAAAATGATACTTAAAGTCATTGATTGATTCTAGTGTTTAAGATATGATACTGGGACAGCATATACAACCCCAGCCGTAGGAATCAATAGGATGGATGAGTTCAAAAGGGAAGGGATCTGATCTTAAATCACTCACTCACTCATTTGCTGACTTGCCTAATCCTATTAGGGTCCCGGGGAGGCTGGAGCCTATCTCAGCCAACACTGGGCAAAGACGGGGTACAGCCTGACCAGCTCACCAGACCATCGCAGAGCCTCCACTCACACAACCATTCACACTCACACTCACACCTATTTGGAACAGCCAGCTACCCAAATGTCCATGTCTTTGGACTGTGGGAGGAAACCAGAGTCCTTGGAGGAATTACACGCAAGCACATGGAGAGCATGTTGACTCTAGACAGAAACGCCCTCGCCAAGCCTGGGACTCAAACCCAAGACTTTCTTGCTTTGAGGCACACCACTACGCCACCGTGCCACCCTGGAATTTAATTGGAAGTCATTAAATATATCGTTGACTGAATCTAAGAATAAAGTCATGAGTTCAAATCCTGGCCATGGTGGGAGTTTGACATGCCCTGAACTCTCCACTTAAAATTGCAGTGTTTTATTAATAACTATTAGTTGATATATTTTATGAATATAATAATAACTTGAATTACTGGAAAGTACTTTCTTTTTATCTGAAGCTGGTATTGCATCATAAATGAAATGGACTGCATCATATTGTAACTAGAGGTCATGAATGATGCAACGTTATCTCAGCTTTCATCACTTTGCTACTCTAGAAACCATATACATGTCTTTTCATGCTCAATTTATTTATGTAGATGTAAAATGTATATATAGGTATGTAAGGTATACTGACCCCCAGAAAGATCACACTAGCATCAAGACTTTAAATACTGACGTGTTGTATCCTTATGGATTTGAAACCTGGGCTGGAAACAAAACAATTACAAGCATAACTGAAGCCTTTGAAATGAGGTGCTACAGAAGGATACTGAAGATTTCATAGACTGAAAAGAAGACCGAGAGGGAAATGCTAAAAATGGTTGGGAAGAACAGTTACAGCCCATTGGTCTGGAAGTCCTAACCCTAACCAACTGAACTGAGTAGGGGGCCCAACTGATTTAAGAAAGATGTCCATCATATATGAGAAGGGCTGTCGGACCAATTGGAGGTTGGACCAATAGGCAGTTGAACAAATGGTCTGTCAGACCAGTGGATTGTTGGACCAATGGGCTGTTAGACCAGTAGACTGTAGGGCCAATAGGAAATTGGACCAGTGGTCTGTCGGACCATTGGGTGATTGGACCAATGGGCTGTCAGACCAGTGGACTGTTGGACCAATAGGCAGTTGGACCAATGGGCTGTCGGACAATTGGACTGTCAGACCAATGGATGGTTGGACCAATGGGCTTTCGGACCAGTGGACTGTTGGACCATTAGGCAGTTGGACCAATAGGCTGTCGGACAATTGGACTGTCGGACCAATAGGCGGCTGGACCAATGGGCTATCGGACAAATGGACTGTCGGACCAATGGGCGGTTGGACCAATGGGCTGTCGGACAAATGGACTGTCGGACCAATGTGCTGTCGGAAGATAGAGCCATCCCTAGGAAGAACAGAAAACTATTCTGAAAGGTTATGAAAACTAAAAAATGCCTTCTTTGGTCACATGAACTGACAGGAAAATCTCCATCGATGCCTACTGAAAGGAAAAATCAATGCCAAGCGAGGCAGGTGAAGACCTTGGTTGCAGTGGGTGGATAACATTACAACGTGGAACAAACTGGCCTACTACCAGTGTGTGAGAAGGGTAACAGAAGGGATAGATGGCGAAGAGTGACCTCCCACCCCTCCTTTCGAAGAGAAAACAGACCCTAAAGAACAAGAAGATGTAAAATGTAAAAAAAAAATATATATATTATAGAAGCAGTAGCTAATCAGATATTTTATTGAAATTATTATTTAAATTCAACACGCCAAAGTGTCTTTTCCCCATTGATTTGTTTATCCCACTGAAATATTGAGCAACCAGTTGATAATCTGAAATTCAATTCTGGTCCTTATTCAAACACAAAGCATAACAGAACTTGATAGGTCATGCAAAGAAATATTAAGGAAAGGATATATAAAATTCTATATTCTACATAATTGATTCTTCCTTATGTGTAAATACATATTTCTTTCTTGTGTGTGCATTTGTAGGCCTGGGGGTTGTGCTGGTCAGGGCTCCAGGTTCAGCTCATCTACCTCCTTCCCGGATGAGGTGTTAAACTTCATAAAGACACATCCACTCATGGATGAAGCCGTCCCCCTGCTGGGACACAGACCATGGATAGTTAAAACGATGGTCAGGTACGTAATTGCATTAACATTCATGTCGTTTATGCCAATGCATAACATTGTACCGGATCCAGTAAGAGAAAATCAGTACCAGGTTTTCAGAATATTTGCTCATGACCATAGATATGGGGAGGAATGCTAATATGAAGGCTAAAATTTAAATTCAAGGGCAATTGGGTGACTGGGTTGCCAACACTGGAAGAAAAGAACTCTCTGGCAGTTTGAGTCTCGAGCCTCTATGGTTGTAGAGCTCAGAAATGCTAATATGAAGGTCACATATAAAATGCCTACCTCGAGATAGAGTATAGTTAGAGATTCTAAATCGTGGGCAGCTGGCTGAGTCTAACTCATGCAAGCATGATGAAACCCTTCATGCATATAGCCTGACTAACAGTGTAAGAGTGTCGATGAAATTGTAAATCAGAGCTGGAAAATGCTGCCGAGAGCAATTTGACAGGTATTTGCCTCTGGCCTCTGAGTGCTGTGGAAAGTAGAAGAGAAAGTCCCACCCCACCTTTTTTTTTTTTTGCTTTCTAAAAAAATGAAAAGTCCTTTATTAAGCCAAGTCAACTGAATTTTGATTGAAATGCTGTCAGGGGTGGAAATGTTAGAATGCTTTCCATGAATAACAATGTTGTCCTTATCAGGTAGTATAACACACACGTGATTTAGATGCTTATAAATAGTGAATGTGACCTTAAAATTATAACAAAACTCCCACTCATTTATGGAGTGCCATCATTACTGTATGGGCTTCCTGTTCAATAAATCTTTTTTTTTTTACATTTTACATAAGCAATATATATATATATATATATATATATATATATATATATATATATATCTATATATCTGGATGTCAAA
>JAQMYF010000008.1:2121437-2133250 GCA_030014195.1 Neosilurus mollespiculum
TGTGTGTGTGTGTGTGTGTGTGTGTGTGTGTGTGTGTGTGTGTGCGCGCGCGTGTGTGTGTGTGTGTGTGTGTGTGTAGGAACTGCATCTCCTCTAGAGACCCTTACTGTGGCTGGACCAGAGGAAGCACCTGTTCTCTGCTCAGACCTGGTACCAGGTCCGACTCCACACTCCTACACTGTTGTTATCATTTTAGTTTGATATTTGTTTTTATAATTCTTTTTCTTTCTCTTTTTTCTTTTTTATCTGCAGATTACCATTTGTGCAGGATGTTGAGTATGGGAACACGACCCATCTTGGAGACTGTGATGGTGAGTTGTTTCAGTTAATGATTTTGAGTATTACACAGGAGTGGGCGGGGTATTCCAAACAGAGCATGGTGGACTCTTCATACCCCAGAATGTCTGTGATCACCCACACATGTACCACCAACAGTTAAATAACAATCATTCTCTATTCTTCTTTATTATCCACACATGGGCAAAATATATTTTGGGTTTTTGTTTAATTAATAGGGCGGCACGGTGGTGTAGTGGTTAACACGTCCGCCTCACAGCAAGAACATCCTGGGACATGCACGTTAGGCTAACTGGCTGATGAAATTGCTACCTAGGCGTGAGTGTGAGTTTGAGTATGAATGGTTGTGTGTGGGTAGCCCTGTGGTGGTCTGGTGAGCTGTTCAGGGTGTACCCCGCCTTCATCCAGAGACAGTTGAGATAGGCTCCAACCGATCCATGTAGGATTAAGCGGTTCAGCAAATGAGTGAGAGAATGAGAGTAAGTGTTCAATTAATAGGTCCTGGGTTCGAGTCCCGGGCTCAGGCTCAGTTTGCATGTTCTCCTCGTGCTTGCATGGGTTCCCTCCGGGTACTCCGGTTATCTCCTGCAGTCCAAATACAAGCAGACTAGGCTAATTGGCTGTTCCAGTTTGCCACTAATTGCGAGTGTGTGTGTGAATAGTTGTGTGCGGTGGTCTGGCAAGCTGTTCAGGACGTACCCCACCTTTTCCCAGTGTCGGCTGAGTTAGGCTCCATCCCACCCATGACCGTACTAGGATTAGGTTGTGAGTGAGTGTTGGAATGACTGTTTAATAAATTAAAATTGTTAGTGCTGGCAAATCTTTTGGTGTAAAAGGAATAAAAATGTTTTGTGCTGTTATAATTTTTTCCATAATCACACACACACTGAGTTATTCCTTACCTAACACTTAACAGGTCACATGATCTCTCATTCATTCATTCATTCATTCATTTCCTAAGCCATTTAATCCTAATTAGGGCTGTGCAAAGGCTTGCGCCCCTCTCAGCTGACTCTGGGTGAGGGTGGGGTACACCCTGGACAGCTCGCCAGACCACTGCAGGGGCAACACACACACATAACCATTCACACACACACATACACACACACACACACACCCCTAGGGGTAATTTAGAACAGCCAATTAGCCTAACGTGCATGTTTTTGGACTGTTGGAGGAAACTGGAGTACTCAGAGGAAACCCACACATGCGCGGGGAGAACACATGGTCTCTCCTCATATCCAAAAAAAAAAAAGGAAAGAAAGCAAACACAATTCCCACTTTGCCTCTCTTCACCCTCTCCACCCTGTACTAAATTAAACTGCCTTGAACAACTCTGTTAACCACTGACAGCAGTCTGTAATAAGATGGATGAACCACTCTTGGTGGAGGTGAGAGAACAACAAGAGAGACAGACAGGGTGGGATATGAAGTGACAGACAGATGTATAAGAGAACCAGTAGTATGTGACAGTCATAAAGTTTATTAACAGTGGAAGACGTTACATGAAGAATCATGTTAATATAGGTATCACTGAAAGAGCCGGCTGAGATGGGCGCCAGCCTTCCCGCGACCCTAATTAGGAATAAGCGCTTCAGAAAATGAATGAATGAATGAACTTGGGGGCAGTGGTGGCACGGTGGTAGGGTGCTGGATTACTGATCCCAAGGTTGTCACTGTTGTCCCCCCAGTGCAGCTAACTGGGTTATCAAATGCCGGCCATGTCTCTCATCGTCTGTGGTGAGAGGCATGTTAAAGAACCATTGCTGATTTTCGTCAAGAGTAGCTGCATAGCCGTCAGCATGTTTCTGCCCTGTGATGGCCTGGCAAGTTGTCCAGGGTGTACTCTGCCCTCGCCCAGAGTTGGCTGAGATGGGCGCCAGCCTAACTAGGATTAAGCTCTTCAGAAAATGAATGAATGATGAATGAATGAATGAACTTGGTTAAAGTGGTTAGCATGACCTCCTCACAGCAAGAAGGTCCTGGGGTCAAGTTCTAGGTGTGGAGTTTGCATGTTATCCCCCTGCTTCCGTGGGTTTCCTCAGGGTATTCTAGTTTCCTCCCACAGTCAAAAGACATGCACATTAGGCTACTGTAATTGACTGTTCCAAATTGCCCCTGGGTGTGAGCTTGAGTTTGAATGGTTGTTTGTGTGTGAGTTGGCACTGTAATAGATTGGCAAGCGACATGGTGGCACAGTGGTTGGCACGTCCGCCTCACAGTAAGAAGGTCCTGGGTTTGAGTCCCGGACTCGGCAAGGGTGTCTTTGTGTGGAGTTTGCATGTATTCCCTGTGGTTGCATGGGTTTTTCTCTGGGTAATCCGGTTTCCTCCCACAGTCCAAAGCCATGCTCATCAGGCTAAATGGCTGTTCCAAATTGCCCCTAGGTGTGAGTGTGAGTGTGAGTGTGAATGGTTGTGTGCGTGATGGCAGTGCAATGAATTGGCAAGCGGCACGGTAGCGTAGTGGTTAGCACTTCCATGAAGATTCTTTGTTTTTTGCGTCTCAACGCCAGGTCTATTTCCTCGATCTGCTGTATGATGCTGTACGATGTCCGACGGCTGTGTTATAATAGACCCACAAATTTTATTTGCTTTTTTTGGATTTTAAAATACTTTATTAATTCTCTAGATAAATTTTGGCTTCTGCATTTAACCCATCCAAAGGGCACCCACACACACTCGGAGCAGTGGGCTGCCACTCATTGCGGTGCCCGGAGAGCAGTTGGGAGTTAGGTACCTTGCTCAAGGGCATTTCAGCCATGAAGGTGGAGGAAGGGAAGGTGCTGCTCAGTCCCCCTGCCATCATACATTTTTCCTGCTGGTTTGGGAATCAAACCAGAAACCTTTTGGTCCTAAACCTGCTTCTCTAACCACCAGGCCACGTACGTCACCTGAGTATCACACCTAATTAATTCATATACATTCCCGCTAGTCAAGTATTGCCTCCCTATTTCATACGACTACCACTAACCAGGGAGGGGCATAAGCATCTTTACAAACTGCGACTGCTACAGTATCCGCCCCCTTTTTATAAATAAGCTTACAGATGCCCATGATTGGCTGGTGATGGCTGTGAGTGACAGGATGGCAAGCATATGCCATTCCTCCCTCCCATGAGAGCTCAGCCAGTTAGCTCCCATGGATATTAGCTCTCATTCTAACCTCCAGGTAGATACTTGCACACCTTGTCAATGTGCCACTCAGGACCCCAATACATATTATCTATGTGAACAAATCCACCGCACCCAAACCTACGTCAGTCCCTTCTGTTGTAACTTTGCTAAATTCATACAACCAACAAAAAAAAAATCACAGGTTGTTGGAAAGGGGTTTTTATAAAATATGCTGGACTTTATGGTGCTGGAGGAAACGTAAACATGAGTTTGATATCAACAGTCATCATCGCTGCATAGGGGGTGGGGGGTAGGATAGAAATCTAATTGAACATTATGATATTGCCTGTGGACGATCTTCTCTGTTTATGAAAATGACTATTGACTACAATATGATTGCAGACAGGACAAAGATATTACATGTTTTTCAGTGGAGCAGCAACAGAAAGCTGGACCAGTGCCAGCAACGAAGGCAGCATACTAAAAATCCCAGCAGAAGGATCTCTTACGAGTTTCCGTCTCAGCTTCGGCTGTCATGGAATACTGATGGAATAAATCAGCTTCTAACTCTTTTAGAAACCACATAAGGCTTTTTTTTTTAAACACAGTGATCTCTATTTAAAAAAATGAAAAAGTATTGAAGCAATGATGGTGGCAAGGTGGCACAGTGGTTAGCACATCCACCTCACAACAAGAAGGCCTGGGTTCGATTCCCAGCTCGGGGTGTTTCTGTGTGGAGTTTACATGTTCTCCCCATGCTTGTGGGGTTTCCTCTGGGTCCTCTGGTTTCCTCCCACAGTCCAAAACCATGCACAGTTAGGCTAATTGGCTGTTCCAAATCGCTCCTAGGTGTGAGCGTGAGTGTGAATGGTTGTGTGTGTTGGCCCTGCGATGGCCTGGCGAGCTGTCCAAGGTGTACTCCACCCTCGCCCAAAGTCGGCTGAGATAATCGCCAGCCGCCCTGCGACCCTAATTAGGATTAAGGGGCTTAGAAAATGAATGAATGAATGAAGCAATGATGCCTGAAACAAATCGAACCATCCCAGTTTACCATAACCCTTTATATCCCCCACCCTCCCCCCCCCACCCAGTTCTGCACATTTTACACCAAAAGGTATTGAACAAAAATGAATTTTTGAGATGTGATAAACTGCTGTAGATTTAATTAACCTAGGTACCAATAAAAAGCCTGCATGTTCTGATTGAAGGTGGTGTGCAAAACCCCAGTGATGTTACCGTGGCAACACTTACACTCCTGAATGATGTTTATGTACTGCAACAAAAGATGGAACAACACTTATTCACTGTCAAATTAAATGCAGGATAAATGTATTACAGCCCAGAAGTACCTGTTCATACAGACCCAGTTCTTGTAGCTGTGTATCTGAATGAGCGAGAAACGGAACCGGAAATCATTCATACAGGATTTAGAATGAACAGATAACAAGTGACCCACTCCAGCATAATATGAGACTGAGATATTCATATATTGATATATTTGGAAAGAGAATGGAATCTGCTTCAGTATGAGGCATAAAACATGATTATAGATGGAAATGGACTGAGTTACATCACTTTGTTTGTGGCTAATCAGGAAATGCTACCTTTCAGAAAATAGTAATTACAGCTACAGAACCAGTTTCTGAATGTGCGAAGGCGGGGTACACCCTGAGCAGCTAGCTAGACCATCGCAGGGCCAACCAATTTAATTATTTCTAATAAATTGTCATTCTTAACATTGGATCTTGGAGATTTCCTCTTACTACAAATTTGTTTTGTGCTGCCAGGTTATCACGTATTCATAAGATTGTTCCTGGTCACGTGGTCATGTTGTTGTTGGTATTGGTATTATAAACAGACACAGGACCAAAACAAGCTGTAGAACAGGTGAATAAGAGGTAGAAAGCCCATGAGCTACAGGGGTTTCACCAGGAAACCATCCAGAATGAAGTGATATTGGAGGATAAAACACTTTAGATGTTTACTAGGGAACAGCGAATTTTAGGTAATGAAAATCCAGATGACTTCTTTGTTTCCTTTTTCTTTTCCCGGAATGCATATAAAGTTCCAGTTCAGAAAAGTGAGCTGCACAAAGCTCTATGTATCTGTTGGACCGTGTCTGGGTTTCGGCGGTGTGAATTCCAAATCCTGAGCAGCTTTTCGAATTGTCTCAGCGTTTTGAAATGAGTTGTAGACGTGGAACAGAACAGCAGCAGGGTTTCCTATCCAGAGCTTTGAGAGCACTTGAGCAGAAGGGTGTAACTGGTTATCATGCGAGCTCTGCCGAGGTGATTATAGAGGAAATCTTCTCAGCAGTTAGGACGACTGCTGCAATCTGCAACAGACAGAAAGACACCGAAACATTCGTATTTTATTCTCGTGGAACTAAAACATTTGCCCTTAAAGGTGCACGCGCACCATACCGTCCATGCTCCTGATTTACCCCGATTACATCGGTACACAGAGGAAAAACATAGGTCCACATCAGAGAACATTGGAGGACATCGGTGTTACGGTGATACTATGAACAGATAGACCCAAATGCAGGACAGAGACGAGAAGATCAGGCTCAAGTGCAAACGAGGATCCTTTATTAAGAACAAGGAAAACGTGGAACATGAAACTGTGGATTATACGGCTGGATCGCGGTGCGTATACGTCCTCTCGCAATGACGGCACGAGCTCTCTCCGTGAATGCGCGACGCACATGCAGTGACAGCCTACGTTCACTCGGTGAATACGCGACGCACATACCATGACGACCAAGTCGATCTGGCGATCGGGACAAGGTAAGCGGCCCCCTTTTATCCTCCGGTGGGGGTGAGGAACAGGTGAGCCAATCAGGGCGGAGCCTGTAATCAGAACACACACACGGGAGAGGAGAGAGAAGATCAAAGAGACAGACATGAACTAGAGCCTTCGGCGGGACCTCACAATCGGAGAATTTCGGGGAAAACTTTGGGGAAGAGTTGAGTTGGGTTTTTTAATAGAATGTTGGGAAAATTTGTGGATTTTGTGTTCAGCGTGCACTGAGAAAACAGGAAAAAATCGGCGATCGCCGGTACACATCGGTTCTGATCGGTGTAACGTTGGTATACTTTTTTTTTACAATATCAGAGACACATCGGAACGACATTGGTACAAATCGGAGTAAGATCGGTTTGGATCATGATAACATCTTCTGAGTACATGCGGGGGAAGCCTAGGACTCTCAGCCGACTCTGGGCGAGGGCGGGTTACACCCCGGACAGCTCGCCAGACCATTGCAGGGCAAACACACACAACCATTCACAGTCACACTCACATCTTGGGGCGCTTTGGAACCGCCAATTAACCTAATGTGCATGTGGGAGGAAACCAGAGTACCCTTAGGAAACCCACACAAGCATGTGAAGAACATGCAGACTCCACACAGAAACATCCTCGCCGAGCTCGAGACCTGAACCCAGGACCTCCTAGTTGTGAGGCGGATGTGCTAACCACTACAGTACGCCACCGTACCGCTCTGCTTTGTTTAAGAAATGATACTTATATAATTGTACACGAGTCTCATAACAGCATATGATGCATTTTTTTGAGCACTGTTTGCAGATTTAGTGTTTAATACAAGCAGCATCAGAATAAATGAAAAGTTAATGGTCCCAGTTATTAAAGCCATACACTACGGTTCCATTATAACTATTGTGTAATGCATGCTGTCTTAGGCAGGAGCATAAATGTGGATTAAGTGGAAGTTTTGGTGTTTTGCCTTTATATCCAAAAGAAGGTGATAAACAAGGAGTAATCTCGGTGCTTATGAGCTCCTCTCTTCCAAACTCCTTATTTAGAACTCCTGTATTCAGAATTGATTTTAAAATCCGCCGCTTGGTGTTTAAAGCTCTTAATAGCATTGCAGATTCATACAGCTCTCAGTGCCAGGCAGCTTATTTTCCAAATTAAGTTTAATCGTCATAAATGGTGCCGTTCTGAACATCCCAAAAGTTAAACATGGAGGGAAAAGTGGCATTTGATGGTCTTATTTACCTAAGTACTCAATACATAAACATTTTATCTTATTTTACTCACTCACTCAGTCACTCATTAGCTGAACCACTTCATCCTATTAGGGTCGCGGGGAGGCTGGAGCCTATCTCAGCCAACACTGGGCGAAGACCAGGTACATCTTGATCAGCTCGCTAGACCATCACAGGGCAACACATACATAAGTCTTCACGCAAGTCTTGCTAACCACTATGCCGCCCTATTCGAATAATATAGTAAAGTAAAGGTAAAGTCCTTTGGGTTTTGACACCTGAGCCTGCTGGCTCATCAGGCCAGAGCTTATCCCCGGCTTCCGTGGCATGAAGTGACTAGGAGTTCATCTCCTCCTGGATGGGATGCTAGTTACCTTCCCAGTATTTTTACTGGTACCAATTTATACTGCTGGGTGGACAGAGGCACACTTGTAGTTAAGACCTTGCCCAGGGGTTTTAGTACAGAGGGAGTCTAACAGGGATTTGAACCCACAACCTCGTGATCATGAGCACAGAACAACCTATAATTTCTAAAGTTGCACGATGGGGCCGAGCCTGAGACTCGAACCCAGGACATTCTTGCTGTGAGGCGGACATGCTAACCACTACATCACCGTTCCACCCAGTGTTTTATTCTTTGTTTAGTAACTCACTTGGATCATCTCACTCATTTCCTGACCCACCTAATCCTACTAGGGTCGTGGGGACTCAAGGTACACCCTGAACAGCTCCCAGGACCAGTGCAGGGCAAGACACACACACAACCTTTTCCACTCACACCAATAAAAGAGAGATGTAATATGGAACAGCCAGTTAGCTTAAAGTGCATGTTTTGGACTGTGGGAGGAAACCCACGCAGGCATGGGGAGAACATGCAGCCTCTACACAGGACTCAAACCCAGGACCTTCTTGTTGTGAGGCAGACGTGCTGACCACTACACCACCGTGCCGCCCTTTATGTATGATGTTTTATTTTATAAAGCTCATCCAATTTGTTGAATTTTATTACTGTTTTTATTTATTTAAAAGAATTGAGTGAGTTCGATTGGGAACAGATCTAGGTCCAAGCCTATTAGAGTAAGCCGACCAATAAAGTACGTCTTCCGGACACTAAATGTCCAAACACAGGATGTGGATCACCAGCTCACTGTAGCATTTAACAAATGCACTTCATTTCATTTTCTTGCCTTGCGTTCATTTAAGGCTCTTAATATTATCAGGCAGCTGCACCTCGGCTCCAGTGCTTAGACAGGAAGAGGAATAATGGAGCAATATTGCGCTAAAATAATATTAGCCTTAATAGTTCCATGTTGGTAAAGTGAAAGCAGTCAGGGTTGAAAAGCTATCATTTTTAAAATGTAATGTATTTTCTCTAGAAGTCATTTAACTTGTAAATGTTGATAATATAATTGGACAGCATACTGTATGTTATTACTTTGAGCGGGCTGAGCGCTGTTCGGGCCCAAAGCGATTGTGTCTCCGTAATGGTAGGAATGTATCAGTTAAGACTGAGAAGCACCTTGTACATCATAATAAATCTCGACACCATCAAGAAAAAAGGACAAGCAGCAAACAGTAATTTCCAGTAAAATGAAAGATTTATCTTAAACCTCTTCCAGCAAGGAAAGGAAAAAAAATTCAAATTCTTCTAACGTAAGCGAAGCTGCGGGCGTACGCATCATGTCAATGAGCCAGAGCGAACGCACATCAGCCTCGCTTCCGTCCCAGAGGACCCCACAGCCAAAGAAACTGGCCACCTTTCAGTCCGTATATCCTGATTTATAGGAAAGATCTGGAGTCTGCACTGCCATTAAAGCGTCATGGTATAGAAGATACAGCGACGTCTGAGTGCGCGGCGTTGTCCTTATGGCCGCCGCACATCAAAGAGGACCATCACTTCAAAGAGTCCATGTGTCCATGACCTCGGACGTGGGCTGAGATGTAATTCTCACAAGTGTGAGTGTTTTCGGCGCTGTCTGATGTCAGAAAACGGTGGGGGCGGTAGGGGGTGTGGGGGCGGTGGGGGCTGTGTGTGGGGGGTGGGGGTTCAACTTTAAGAACAGATGCAGTATGGTTTCAGCTTCCATAACTGACTGATATCATAAGCGAAGGTGTCGTTTCAGATTTCCAACCGGCATCTCTTTCCTTTTCCTCTTCAAACCTTTTTAAGCCTTTTTTCCATCTTTTGTTCGTTTTGTCGAACGGGGAGGGTGGGGGGGGAGCGCTTTGAGGTTTGGGAAAACCCGTGTCCTTTCATCCTTTGATAACCAAGTGATGCATTACCACATGAGTCGTTAAAAGTGAATAAAAAACCCCCTGAGGTAGAGAGTGGTGTGTAGCAGGACGGAATGACAATCAGAGTGAGTTCGAGTTTTATATAATACTCTGTTGACTCCTAGTGTGCTTCAGCTGCTCCCTAAAGAGCTATACTGTGAAGTGAGGCCTCCGACTGAGGTGAAGAGGAAGGTGATGATGGTTGAAGGTACTTGAGAGTGGTGAGAGACAGCAACTAAGAGACAGGAGTGTGAAGTGGTGATACCCGAAATCATATGCCGATGATGCCCGAGGTGGATTAAAATGTGTGTTTGAGGCTGACTTGAGTTAAGCATGGTTGGCATGTCTACCTCACAACAGGAAGTTTCCTGGGTTCGAGTCCCAGGTTCGGGGAGGGCGTTTCTGTGTGGAGTCTGCATGTTATTCCACAATTGTGTGGGAACTCAACCAGGTTCTCCGGTTTCCTCCCACAGTCAAGAGATATGCACATTAGGCTTAATGGCTGTTTTAAATTGCCCCTTAAATTGCCTTCCTTCTAGATGCTCAGCTGTAGTAGGCAAGTTGATGAAGATTCCTCACAGCAGTACTCCGACTAGCTTGGAGTTTCTCCTCAACATCAGTTACAACGGCCATTATTTTCAACAGTCTGATTGACAGTCTGAAAACACCCGTCAGAGAGCCCTGGTCAACCTGAGCGAGACGCTCTTGATTCTTTGGCTTTTTGGATGAACTGTATAATCACTCTACGGCAGAAGAATCACAAGGTTGACCGACCCGCAATACGTCCTGTTTAGAAATCAGACAACGTTGACGGCATCGCTCGATGCTACAGGGTGACCCAAAAAAAATACTCCCACATTTAAAAGGTAAATCAAAAAAGTTACAGATGAACCTTAGCGATGCAGGAGAGGCGGTGCTTGGGTATGTTGGTGCCCCAACCCCATCTTAAAGTGGATGTGTGGTTTCAGTAAGATGGAGCGACGGCACACACAGCTGGAAGATTATTGGAGTGCTGAGGGAGATGTTTCCGGATCGGGTGATCTCGTCACATGGTGATATCGGGTGGCGGCCCGTTCCCCTGACCACGCCTCTTGTGATTTTTTTCTGTGGTGCTACCTTAAATCATGAGTGTATACTCATCCACCCCAAACTTTTGAAGCCCTTAAGGTTGTTATTCAGCAGGAGATCGCCGCTGCTCCACCCGACAAGGGCGTTCCCAGGTCAGATGGGATACACAATCCCTCCAGTGAGTTCTGGGTCTACCCTGGGGCCTCTATCCAGTTGGTTGTGTCTGGAACGCCTTTAAAGGGAGGCAACCAGGAAGCATTCTAATCAGATGCCAGTACCACCTCAACTGACTCGTTTTGATGAGGAGGAGCAGGGGTTCTACCTGATAATGTTGTGGCAGCTAGCCATATTTCATATATTCCTCTCAAAATATCATTTCTTGAAGGTTTATTGCTGTGTTCTCCAAATCGATAACAGGTGCACACTGCAGCAGTGCAGAAGTCAAGAGTTAGTGGCAGACAGGTTGTGTGATAATGGGATTCAGAATAGAAACTAAAATTGAAATAAAAATTTCTGAGGCCATCAGCGCAGAGGGCCCACACACACACACACACACACACACACACACACACACATGCACACAGACACTCAGGCTACAGCAGAACTAGGACTGAGAAGGGGAGAAGAAGAGATCAGAGGTAGGGGGATTGAGAAAATGGTGGCGGAAATCAAGGACATCAAACAGTATGGAAGACAGGAGAGATTGCAGAGAAGGAGGGAGAGAGAGAGAGAGAGAGAGAGAGAGAGAGAGAGAACAAGAGAAAGAGAGAATGAGAGAGAGAAAGAGCGAGAGAGAAAGAGAGCGAGAGAGAGACAGAGAGAGAGAGTGATGCGCTCCGTGATCTCTCCGTGAGTGCACCAACACGCTCCTCCTCTCCGTGAGTGCACTGACACGCTCCATCTCTCCGTGAGAGCACCGACACACTCCGTCTCTCCATGAGTGCACCAACACGCTCCTCCTCTCCGTGAGTGCACCAACACACTCCTCCGCTCCGTGAGTGCACTGACACGCTCCGTCTTCCCTGAGTGCACTGGCGTGCTCCGTC
>JAQMYF010000008.1:2174600-2204647 GCA_030014195.1 Neosilurus mollespiculum
GCGTGCTCTGGCGACCTGTCCAGGGTGAACCCCACCTTCGCCCAGTGTCAGCTGAGAGGGTGTCACCGTGACCCTAATAGGATTAAGCGGTTGCACACATGAATGCTGATGAGTGATGATTTTTATAGTAATCAGCCATCTGGTTAATTTCATATCTGTGTCTGTTATCCAGTATGTACGGTTGTTGTGTTGGTATATTTTAGAAATTGTGTAAACAATGTAAAAATGTGCCTGTTTTTGTGATTTTAGAGTAACAGTAACAACGACATGTGACATGAGACAAAAATAATGAAAGAAAAACACAAATCCAGATGGTTTGGGGGCTCACATTTGCATTTCAAATCATATGAATATTCATTCTCTCGAAACAGCCGGCGTGTGTGATGATTATATTTCAATAAAATCTGTAAGATGTGCTTTATTTTGCCTTAAATGAAACATAACAAGCTTACCTGTGCTGAGAGGTGCCTGCTTTTATCATTTGTTTATTAATTTGTAAATTATTGAATTATTTTATTTTACATTCTCAGTCATTTGTAATGAAATTTTTCCCTCAGCCCGGTTCTCCCCATCTACTTTATTTCAGATTAAAAAATTGAATTCGGTCCAGTGTTGATTTGGCGCACTATAACTGAGGGGCAAGCAACTGCAGCTTAATCGGTATATATTTTTGGGTAGTTACAGGTTCATAATTGGCGGCATTGTGGCGTAGTGGTTAGCACATCACAGCAGGAAGGTCCTGGGTTCGAGTCTCGGATTTGGCTCGGGCGTTTCTATGTGAAGTTTGTATGTTTTCCCCGTGCTTGCGTGGGTTTTCTCCTGGTACTCCGGTTTCCTCCTACACTCCAAAGACATGCACATTAGGATAACTAGCTACCCCTTCACATGAGTGTGAATGTGAATCTCTGTGTGTGTTTGATGCCCTGCAATGGTCTGGTAAGCTGATAATGGTGCCCAAGCCCAGTGTCGGCTGAGTGAGGCTCCAGCCTCCCCGTGACCCTAGTTAGAGTAAGCGGTGGCTCATGATGTTATTATAAGTGAAATTATTGAATTTTATAAGACAAAAAATGGAAAGGATCACTATGGAGATTTACTTGTGTCTGTTTACCTCAAACCCTGAACACAGTAAAAATTCCCAGGGTTGAATTAACTCAGTCCATTTGGATTCAAATGACCCCTGATAGAGTTAATTCAATCCTGGGAATAACCTTTTTCGTTTGGCGGTCATAACGTGGTTACGTATTACTGGCACGATTTCAGTTATCCATAATCAAACACGAGAATGAAATAGGGAGTAGAATAGGGTCCAGGTTAAAAAATACCAAGCTTTTCTTTTTCCGTCCGTAAAACAGGTGCTGTTTGTATTCAGGACTTAAGTACTGTAGGTTTAATATTGTTATTTAATCAAATAGGTCACGTAGTTCATGCCTTAAAGTAATGAAGTAATTACTCTGTTATTATTATTATTATTATTATTACCTTGCTGTGAGAGGATGTGCTAACCACTATGCCACCGTGCCACCCATGAGGAAAACAGACTTATGTAATCACCGCACGAACTAGTTTGACAGCACTGCAGCTCTGGGAACAGGTTTTTCGCTGTAGTAATAATAGAACAGACACAACAAGGTATGTTTGAGAGTTCGGCTTTGATAGATGAGAATGAGTATTATGCAAATGAAGAAAGAACGTTACAAGAGGATGGCACGGATTATGAGATACTTGGGTGTGAGATATCTATAGAATGTGTATTTGTGTAACTCGCATCTGTTTACTGTATGGTGAATACTTACTGTATATCACTCTTATTTGGATTACTGGGGGCGGCATGGTGGTGTAGTACAACAAGAAGGTTCTGGGTTCGAGTCCCTGGGAGTTTGCATGTTCTTCCTATGGTTGCGGTGGTTTCCTCTGGGTACTCTGGTTTCTACCAACAGTCCAAGAACATGCAAAATAGGCTAATTGTCTGTTCCGAATTGCCCCTAGGTGTGAGAGTGAGTGTGGATTGCAGTGTTTCTCTTGACCGAGCTGTTCAGGGTGTACCCCGCTTTCATCCAGTGTCGGCTGAGATAGGCTCCAGGTGAGTGAGTGAGTGAGTGAGGGGATTACTAGACATAATACACACATCAGTGGCTTAAAATATACCATTTGATGCGCTGACAGGGTGGCATGGTGGCGCAGTGGTTAGCATGTCCACCTCACCGCAAGAAGGTTCTGCGTTCAAGTCCCAGGTGTGGAGTTTGCATGTTTTCCTTGTGCTTGTGTGGGTTTCCTCTGGGTACTCCGGTTTCCTCCAACTGTCCAAAAACATGCACAGTAGGCTAAGCGGCTGTTCCAAATCATTCCTAGGTGTGAGAGTGTGAATGGTTGTGTGTGTGTTGCCCTGCAATGGTCTGGCAAGCACACAAGGGTGTACCCTGCCTTCGCTCAGAGTTGGCTGAGATGGGCGCCAGCCTTCGGCGACCCTAATTAGGATTAAGCGGTTTAGAAAATGAATGAATGAATGAATGAACTATGGTTTCCTCCGACAGTCTAAAAACAGTTGTGTGTGTGTGTGTGTTGCCCTACGATGGCCTGGTGAGCTGTCCAGGATTTTTGGGTCACCCTGTACATACACTCACTCATCTCACCCGTTTTGCTTGACAGCTCTTCAGACCATCGCAGGGTGAGACACACAACCATTCACACCCATACTCACGCCTACGGTCAATGGAGCACCGGGACGCCTAATGTTCATGTCTTTGGACTGTCGGAGGAAACCGGATTCCCCTGAGAAAACCCATGTAAACACGGCAAGAACATGCAAACTCCAGACAAAAACACCTGGGCCTGGGACTTGAACCCTGGACCTTCTTGCTGTGAGGCAGACGTGCTTAATTAAGAACCAGTGATTATTCCCTTTGAGACCTGTTAGTGAAGCTGGTTGAACATTAACTTGTCCTTATTAGTTCATACAGTCATAAAGTCTGAGCAACATACACCATTAAACGGATTCTGGATTTACCTCCTAGTGAGTCTGCAGTGTTCGACTGTAGATACGATCAGACAGTCTAGATGTCCCTGATGTACTTGGTTTATGTCTCGTGTTTGATTAAGGAGTTAATTCCAAGAAGTAGCGCAGGTCTTACATAGAGTTTGCGTAGATACTCTTACGAGGACATGCTGCTCCTGTACAGAAGAGTAGATCTCTGGTAGATCTTTCCATTTAGTAGCACACTAATACTCGTAAATGGGTAGTGAGGCCACAGGGACATGACAATGATAGCAACAGTGAACATGTACTAGCCTTTATACTAGGTTTGCTCAGTGAAACGGCCAATCATGTAGCAGCAATGCAACACAAGAGCATCTGTGTACATCAGAGATCAGAATGAGGGAACATGTGAGCTCGGTGATGTTACACATGCCATTGCTGGGCTGGATTTTGCATTTCAGATCTTGCTGAATGCACAGCACGGTGATGTAGTGTTAGCACGTCCGCCTCACAGCAAGAAGGTCCTGGGTTCGAATCCTCGGCTCAGCGAGGGTGTTTCTATGTGGAGTTTGTTGTTCTTACCATGCCTGTATGCGTTTCCTCCAGGGGACTCCAAAGACAAATGAGTGAGTCATTCATTCATTCAGTCATTTGCTGAAGCCCCAATTCTTACTAGGATCGCAGGGGAGGCTGGAGCCTATCTCAGCCGACACTGGGCGAAGGCATGGGACACCCTGAAGAGCTCCCCAGTCCATCACACGCAACCATTCACACACACTTTCAGACCTAGGGGCAATGTGAGTCTTTGGAGAAGCCTGTAGGAGAAAACCAGAGTGCCCAGAGGAAACCCACACAAGCAGTGAAAAAAGGCTTTCTTGCTGTGAGGTATAACCACTCGACCATGCTCATCAAGACCTGAAATACAAGGCCAGGACTCGAACCCTAGACCTTCTTACTGTGATGTGCTGACCACTACACCTCGGAACTGCCCCAGTTGCTCCTCTGATATGTAGAAATTAAATATAATTTCATTTATGGGCCTGTTTTGTTTTTAGTTGGCACATCACCACCCACACGTTGCATGTTTTTGAGTTTAGAGATGGTCTGGGGTGTCCGATAAATTCCACCTTAACAGACAAAATAGCAAAATTATATTCAAATGAGCTGCGCGAGGACGTCTCCTGTTTTTTGAGTGAGAAAGTGTGTCAGTAGGACATCAAACGCACATGGGCTGACATCCAAGAGCTGCCGAGTAACATTCCTTCCAGCCAATCACAAACGAGGCTGCATACGTCAATACCAATAAGCATGAGAAAGTATTGAGTGGGCAGAACTGGTGTGTGTGTGTGTGTGTGTGTCGGGACCATGCACCATGGAGAGGATCTGTAGACTGTGGGTAATTACGCTGGGTTGGAGAAAATGACTTTGTTTTTGTAGATATATATTAACCTTCTGGAAAGGTTTGTAATGATGTGGATGGGTTTAAAACCGTGACCGAGTTGAAAAAACAATCAAGGCAATCTGCCCACAGATGGCGGTTATATAACTGGAAACATCCGAGCGGGAGGGGCCGCGGCGCTCAGGGCTTTACTGATTTTTCCACTTCGTGCCCCGGAATACAATGTTGTGGTCATTTGCCTTCAGCTGTGTGATGTGTCACAAACAAGAATAGAAAATGGAGGACAAAGAGTTCTCTAGACTGCACAGATTATTAAGGTTTACGAGGCGTATACTGAAATAAAAGCCACAGGCATCCTTTTTTCACTCATCTTTTCCAGTAGCTATGCATTATAATGAGCTCAACTAGCGTGGCACTCACAGACTGTAAGGTGCCTCCGCCAAGCACAAATAGATTATTATAACTCGGCATAGGGGTCAGGGGGTTCAAATCCCATTATCACCAAGTTGTCTCTGCCGTCCCCCCAGTGCAGCGAACTGGGTTATCAAAAGCCAGCCGTGTCTGTGGTGAGAGGAATGTAAAAGAACCCTTGCTGTCGTTTGTAAAGAGTAGGCCATTGGGTTGCCGTCAGCGTGTTTCTGCCATGCGATGGCCTGGCGAGCTGGCCACGGTGTACTCTGCCCTCAGCCAGAGTCAGCTGAGATGGGCGCCAGCCTCCCCGCGACCCTAATTGGGATTAAGCGGTTCAGAATGAACTTGGCATAGTTATAATGAAATGTCTCCCCCTAGTGGGCATTGGATAAACATTTCACCCCATGTGAAAGATGGGGCTTTTTCAGGATTTCTGGATTTTTTTTTAATATGATCCCATGCACAGATTGCTTCCAAAATGTAATGGGTTCTTTCCAGGCCCCACCCCTCCACCAAGTTTGATTAAAATCAGATCAGTAGTTTTTGTCTAATCCTGCTAACAGGAAAATATAATGTAATAAATCCTTGTTAAGAAGCTTTTAATAAATACCTGGACATGAATCGTGATCTAGATCACCTCCAAAATGATACCGGTTCTTGCCAGGCCCTTACCCCACCTCCCCACCAAGTTTAGCGAATATCACTTTGGTAGCTTTTGCGTAATCCTGCTGGCAAACGAACAAACAAGCAGACATTGGTGAATACATAACCTTCCCTGTGAAGCAGTGGAGGTAATAAAAGCTTGTATGGAGGCATTTTTCCACAGGTGCCTTAAAAGAATTTATTAAAATGAGTGGAGCACAGTGGCATAGTGGTTAACACCTCTTCCTCACAGCAAGAAGGTTCTGGGTTTGAGTCACTAGTTTCCTTCGACTGTCCAAAGACATGCACATTAGGCTAATTGGCTGTTGCAAATTGCTCCTAGGTGTGGGTGTTGGAACTGCAATGGTCTGGCGAGCTGTTCAGCGTGTACCCTGTCTTTACCCAGTGTTGGCTGAGATAGGCGTGAGCCTCCCAGTGACCCTAGAATTATACCATTAAACGATGATGAGATAATCCAAATAAAATGTAAATAATTTGATGCCTCACTAGTTAGCACTGTCGCCTCATAGTGAGAATTTCGGGGGTTCGAATTTCAGCCGTGAGCCTCTCTGTGTGTAGTTTTCATGCTTGTGTGGGTTTCCTCAGGGTACTCCGGTTTCCTCTCAAACTCCAAAGAACTCTCGTCCAAAGTCAGCTCAGATTGGCTCCAGCTTCTTGACGGTTAGATGGATGGTGGACGGATGGATGACGGACGGAGCTGTTGACTCACTTGTCATGCTTTCCTCAGTGTGTTCCGCAAAATTCCAGGAAGCAAGGTTTTTCCAGGCAGTTTGAATGATTTATTATTCAACACCCTCACTAGTTAGTGGTTCCGACATGAACGTACAAATGGTTAAAATATATTCACCAGTGGGCACCATAAAGCCGACTCTTTCATCAGCCAGTGTGTTCCCCAACACCAGGTACAGTCAATGATAGACAGAGGGGTCAATGTTCAAAGTTACACTTTCAGTATTGTGTGTGTGTGTGTCTGTGTGTGTGTAAAATCCTCATTTGCCTTCTGTAGTGTAGTCAGTCTCAGAGAGCGGGAATGGGATTATTGATTGAGGCTTGTGAAATGTTGTCTCATTCTTCCACAAGGGCGGTACAGAGTTCAGAAGGACGGGGACACGGGTGGGAATGCGGCTGATTATTTTAAGGCGGCTTATTGTTCATATGAGAACGTTTATTGCTGCAGCCATTCGGTGAATTGACGTGCCGGCTTGCAACATACCAACTGCCCTCTCCTTGTCAACTTGAGACTTTTGTGACATTGAGATCTGAGACAAATCTGGAAGATTTGGGGTGGCCTTTTATTGTCCCCAACATTGTACTGATGATATTCGCCCGAGCAGCGTTTCAGCTGGACACCCCATTCTGCTGGGTGGATTATCTCGAAGGGTATTCTATCCATTCCTGGGCAGATATAAACCAATTCTTTTGTTCATTTCAAATCCACAAACAATGCACGTCTATGCAAATATAACAGTGAAACTCACTCAATCATTTGCTCAACAGCTTAAACCTACTAGGGTCGCGGGAAGGCTGGAGCCTATCTTAGCCAACACTGGGCAAAGGTGCTACACATCCTGAAAAGCTCTCCAGACCATTGCAGCGCAACACAACACACACACACACACACAACCATTCACATTCATACCTAGTGACAATTTGGAACAGCCAGTTAGCCTAATGTGTATGTCTTTGGACTGTGGGAGGAAACTAGTGTACCCAGAGGAAACCCATGCAAGCACGGGGAAAACATTCAAACTCCACTTCGGAACACCCTTGCTGAGCCCGGGACTCAAACCTATGGTCTCCTTGCTGTGAGGTGGATGTGCTACCACTATGCCATCATGCCGCCACAGTAAAAGTCATTCACTAGTTTCCATCTAAACGTAGATAAAAAAAAAAAATCATATGTTTAGTCGTAGCTGGCTCCCACCACAGCCCTCCCATCACATCACGATCGCCGCCAAACCAGGGAGGGGCTTAAGCAAGCACATCCCCCCTTCATGACATGTGGTGCTGCGGCTGCCACCCACATCTTTACAGTCTGCTGCTCATGTGCATTCAGTTCAAGCCCAAAACATTCGAATGAACTCGCTATCCGCCCTTTTATTCGACTGCGCTCACAGACACCTGTGATTGGATAGTGATCGATATATGTGACAGGGAGGACAGTGTATGCCGTCCCTCCCTCCCCTGTGAGAGCTCAGCCAGTTAGCTCCCACGGACTGGCAGAGGCATCAACCAGGATTCGAACCTGTGATCTCCAGGTTGAGAGTCGCACGCCTTGACGACTCGCAAAACGCAGTTATGTTAATACAGCAATATAAGGAGTCCTTATGGTTTAAAATGTAAGCAGGGACAGATTCTAGATGTATTTGATGTTTTTTTAGATTCAGTCTTTAAAGTGACAAGAAATTTACAACACTAAGCTTAAACCAATTACATTAATTGTCATCACCCAGCACCCCCCCCACCCCACCCCCTTCCTCACAGTCTTTTCTACACTTATGTCTAATTGCTTAGGGCTCTTTGGTCAAATATACCAGCGTGAATGCACTGCACAGCCCATCTGTTCATAGAAGTATTTAAATACACTTATAAGTGCTCTGTCATTAAAGCATCCATGTTAATGAGTTGCTGTTAAATGCCTAACCGTTGCTGCTTCACTTGGTATTTTATGTAATTTATTCCCAAGTGCTATTATTCACACCTCAAAAAAAAAGACTAGCTAACAATCTAAGAAATTTCATTATTCATCACTCTTTTGCTGAATCGATTATTCCTATTAGGGTTGCGGGGAGGCTGCAGCCTATCTCAGCCAACCTTGGGTGAAATCAGGGTACACCCTGAACAGCTCACCAGACCACCGCAAGGCAACACACATACAACCATTCACACTCACACCTAGGAGCAATTGTTTTGGAACAGTTAATAAGCCCAATGTGCATGTCTTTGGACTGTGGGAGGAAACCGGAGTACCCTGAGGAAACCCATGCAAGCACAGGGAGAACATGCAGCCTCCATACAGAAACATGGGACTCGAACCCAGGACATTATTATAAGAAGCAATTAAAAGAAAAACAATTAAAAGAAAAAAGAAGAAATAAAAAAAAATGGTTCCAGTCTTCTTTTTTTACACAGTGCATGCAGTGATGGCTCTCTGATGCCAACCAGAATAACAAAGTGACAAAAGAGTATTTTTTCTATAGTTAAGTTGGTCAAGTGATTCTTTCTGTTGCCAAATGGTGGTGCTTTTTATTTTTGGATGTCTGGATATCATCATAGCACTCAACCAATATAGCTGAGATGGGGAGAAGACTCTTTTTTTGTTACCAAATGGGGGTGCTATACGAGAGAGTCACTCTGGACATGTGAATATGATTGTAATTATCATAACCAATTAGTTTACCAAATCTTACCCGCGTCAAATGAACTGACCTGCTGTCAGATAAGAGGGCGCTATACCAGGGAGCCACTCTGGGCATGGGGATACCATCATAACCATCCTAACCATTAATTTATGACGTTTGAGCCATATCAAGCAACATCATCCTTTTCAACATGAAATGGACCACCTCCGAAATTGAATGGGTTCTTTCCAGGCCACACACACACACACACACACACACACACACACAAAACCCAATCTCAGTGAAAATCAGATCAGAAGTTTTTGCGTAGTCCTGCTAAAAGAAAAAAAAATCCTTGTTAAAAAGCATTTCTTCAATGAATGGATACGTATCATGAGCCGGACCTGATCCAAAATCGTATGGGTTCTTGCCAGGGCCATACTCCATCCCTCCACCAAGTTTGGTGAATATCGGTTCAGTTGTTTTTGTGTAATCCTGCTAACAAACAAACAAACAGACAGACGCTGGTGAATAGGTAACCTCTCCTGCCAAGTGGCAGAGATAGAAATTACAATAAATATTATATCGTAAAACAAATGGGGATGAAAGAACATTTTTCCAAACATGAAATAACATGTCAGGAGCAGAACAACCTCAATTCAAGAAGTAGGGCGAAGAGAAGAGACGTGTTTCAATCGTGTGATTGTATTCAGTAGTGTAACGGTAGTAAATTAATGTTAATGTTAATGTTAAATTTGTGCTATTTTATGTTTAAAAGACACATCACCCGTTCAAGTTTCTCTTTTATCCTAATGTTCCCCTCTGTCTGAATGCCCGGTTCATGTGGGATTAGAGATCCTAATGAAGAAGCCTTTATGTGGTATCATTCAGAGGTATCAGCAACAGTACTGGTTTTCTGTAGCACCTATTATTCATGCGTCGGGCTTCCTGTCAGGCTCTGATGTCGCTTTGTGTCTGTGTATTATGTTTCCGCAGCTCAAATAGAGGTGATTCCATGTAAGATCTGTGGTGATAAGTCCTCTGGGATCCATTATGGTGTCATCACCTGTGAAGGCTGCAAGGTAAAAATTGTTTCCTGGTATTCTGTACTTCTTTTGAGACGATTTCAATTCACAACCCACAGAACAGAATGTTACACAAGTACAGATACTGTGTTATACAACACTGACGCCAGGTAATATTCAATAACAGTTTCTTAAGGAAGGGATAGAAGTGTGTGTGTGTGTGTGTGTGTGTTATTATCTATTGACCCACAGTCTACATATATAATTAATATAACCTTTAATCTATAGCCATTCATAGTCATCAAGATCCCATTTGGTATCATTTTCAGGGCTTTTTTCGCCGCAGTCAGCAGAACAACGCTATGTACTCGTGCTCTCGGCAGCGGAACTGCCTGATTGACCGCACCAACCGCAATCGCTGCCAGCACTGTCGACTTCAGAAGTGTTTGGCACTAGGCATGAGCCGAGATGGTAAGATCATTAGTTATCTAAAGGTACAGTATATGAGGTGACGGTGCTGAAACCAAAGATTTCACTCACTCACTCACTCATTCTTTCATTTGCCGAACCGCTTAATTCTACCAGGGTCGCGGGACAGTTGGATCCTATCTCAGCCAACACTGGGTGAAGGTGGGGTACACCCTGTCCAGCTCACCAGACCATCATAGAGCCAGCACGCACAATCATTCACACTCACACTTACACCTAGAGGTAATTTGGGACAGCCAGTTAGCCTAAGGTGCATGTCTTTAGACTGTCAGTGGAAAGCGGAGTACCCTGAGGGAACCCATGCAAGCACTGAGAGAGCATGCAAACTCTACACAGAAACGGACTTGAACCTGGAGCCTTGTTGCCGTGAGGCAGACATGCAACCTTTACGCCACTGTGCCCCCGCTGAAACTTTTCTACTCTGATTTTTTTTCCAAAATAACTTCTACTGGGGTAGCACGGTGGTGTAGTGGTTAACACATCCGCCCCACAGCCAGAAGGTCCAAGGTTCGAGTCCTGTCCTTCGGCGAGGGCATTTCTGTGTGGAGTTTGCATGTTCTCCTTGGGCTTGCATGCGTTCCCTCAGGGTACTCCAGTTTGCTTTGACAGTCCAAACACATGGCTGTTGTCTTGTGTGTGTGTGTGTTGCACTGCGCTGGTCTGGTGAGCTCCGCCTTCACCCAGTGTCGGCTGAGATAGGCACCAGCCTTCTTGGGACCTTAGTAAAGGATTAAGAGGCTCCGCAAATGAACAAATGATAAAGTTGATGACTTAAGAAGAAGAAGAATAGCTATTTCTATACTGCAGATTAAAATCTCATCAGCAGAATTTATATCATGCAAAATTCATGTTTTCCCATAGCTGTGAAGTTTGGTCGCATGTCTAAAAAGCAGCGAGACAGCCTGTACGCAGAGGTGCAGCGGCACCAGCAGCTGGCGCGAGAGCCTGAGGAGGCGGGCGAGGACAGCGGACACAACCACTCGTACAGCAGTACAGGCTCCAACACCACCCTCAGTGATCTAGATGACATCAGTACGCTGCCCGACGGCCTGCTGTTCGACCTGCCACTCACACCAGGGGAGGCAGTGGAGTACTGTGCTCTCGAGCTGCTTGAGTCTGGGGCCAGTGGTGGAACCGGAAGCGCAGTGAGCAGCAGCTCCTCCAGTCAGAGCTCTCCAGAGCCTAGTGTTCTGGATATAATAGAAGCAGACCGAATGAAGCATGAGTACCAGCTGCTGCCTGAGCCCAGCCTGCTCACACACACCCTGCTGGGGGCGCTATCCAATGACTGCTCTCTGCTTGATATGGGTGAGACACTAATAAACACTACACTGATCCTTAACGTTGGGAAGGGGGGCTCAGCTGACATTGGGTGAACATTGGGTGAAGACGGGGTACACTCTGAACGGCTCGCTAGGGCAACACCCACAGCCATTCACACTCTCACCTAGAGGCAATTTGGAACAGCCGGTTAGCCTAATGTGCATGTGCACAGCAGTGGAGCGATGTCCAGTCTTATCCATAAAGGGCCAGTGTGGGTACAGGGTATTACTTCAACCAAGCAGTAGCCACAATTTCTACCTGGTTTAATCACTGATCTCAAAAAAAAAAAAAAGAAAAAAGGCTAAACATGAGTGTTTCAATTTTGAAGCCAAGTGGCGGCCATCTTGGTGAGACCGCCTTGCTTTAAGATCTAAAAAATGGAGCTGTTGACAGACAACACTGCTAGAAAACCTTGAAAATTTCACTGCTAGTGGCCAGAATACCTTAAATTCACATATCACTTCCAATAATATCACTGATTTTTGTAATTAATTAAGAAAAAAAGGTTTTTAAATGAATTGTGCATCTTGGATGTAATAATTTCCCATCTTTCCATGCTAGAATTTTAGAATAACTTTCACCAGTAAAGTGGTCTTACCAAGATGGCACCAGTCTGGCAGTTTTTGCCACATACAAACAGTAGGGTACACCAGAGGTGTCCAGTCTTTTCTGGTGTACAAGCAGGAGCCACACCTTCCACCAGTGTGAGTGCTGATCTCGAAAAATGACTAGATCGCGTATCCTATTGATTGAAACAGGTGGAAGGTGTGGCTACTGCTTGGTTGAAGTGAAAACCTGCACCCGCTCTGGCCCTTTATGAATAAGATTGGACATCCCTGGCCTAACTAAACCATAGCTGGAGGTTTTCAAACAGGTCCTATGTGTCTGTACAGCCTCCTGCAGTAATAATGCCTTTATATTGAACAAAAGCTTTAATAGCATAATTATTCCTTTTAAAGGAGACAACGGCACTCGTTGAAAGTTCATTGTAATCAAAACTCGATATTAAAATTTGTCTGTGTGCAAAATCTTACACTGATTGCTGCTATTTTATGGGTGTATACTTGAAAGCTGAGTCTCAGAATGATGACATCATCAAGGCCCGAGTTAACATGGTGGAGTCTGGTTTTAAACGCCATTTCTTTGTATTTCAGGTATTTCAGGTGTTTGTGCTTAAATGTATGAATCCTGGTGTATATATAGTTTCCCACTGCACAGGAAATGATTTTGATCACAACCTTCATTACACCTCCAGCACAAATCTGCCAATAAAAGGCATGAATGGATCAAAATCCTATACCTGTACATGTTAACTTGGGCCTTGATGACATCATCAGTCTGAGTTTTTAAACAACTGCCTGTTAAAAAATCTTTAGAACAGAAGCTATCGGTCTAAAATTTTGTACACGTAAAGAGATGAATCTAGAGACTTGAATGAGATTAAGTGTTGTCTCTTTTAACGAAGTGTGCCCTAAAATATTTCAAAAATTGTGTTGTTTTTATTTGATGAGGGAGGGAAGAATATTGAAACATTAAAAAAGCATCGATGAGTCATTCAATTGCTCTGATATAAGCAGGTTAAAACTGACATTACAAGCCAAGTTAAACATAGAATGGGTGTGGCTCAGTTATGTGCAGTTCTGATCTTGTTTTATTATTCTTGCACAATATGAACTCAAGCAAGAGCCTATCTCCGCCGACCCTGGGCGAAGGCCTGAACAGCTCATCAGACCACTCGAGGGCAAACACACACACACAACCATTCACACTCACATCTAGCGGCAATTTGGAACAGACAGTTAGCCTAATGTGCATGTCTTTGGACTGTGGGAGGAAACCAGAGTACCTGGAGGAAACCCATGCAAGCACAGGGAGAACATGCAAACTCCACACAGAAACATCCTCGCCAAGCCCGGGACTCGAACCCAGGACCTTCTTGCTGTGAGGCGGATGTGCTAACCACTACGCCTCAATAATACATAATGAGATATGACCCTATAATTATTGATGGATATTATTGGCTTCATCAAAGACATTATTGATGTCTATCTATCCATCATGTCTAACGGTTTTCCTTTAGGCTCTCTGGGAAACTGGAAATAATCCCAACTGATTTCAAGTGAGAGTCGGCGTACACCCTGAAAAGATTCAGTCCAAAGACGTGCACATTAGCCTAACTGGCTGTGGATTAACCGGTTTGGTAATGAGTGAGTGTGCGTAAATTCTTGACTGTGGGTAATTTCCGATATCCAGTTAACCCATTCTGCATGTCAGCTAATTTGTTTTTAAACTTTGGAGTTTGCACCCATGCAAGGCATTGGGACATAGTGTTGTTCTTCTGGCTGCAGGAAAAAAAAATCTGAAAATGAGACCAAAAGTGATGGTTGATGACTGTGAATGATGCTGCCTGTAAGAGTGATTGTAGATTATAGGTCAGTAGATTAGAAGTAGGAGGCTTACACGCACACACTCACGCACACACTATGATCCTAGCCCTTCCTTGAGGCGCAAGTACATATTTTCCACCAGTTCCAACCTGACACCCATTCGGTTTGAATTATAGTCACAGGATTATTAGCAGCTCATAAGCATCACGTTATGTAGTAACACATTGACATCGGTGGTATTCTGTTCCAAATTGCCCCTAGGTGTCAGCATGAATGGTTGTGTGTGTGTGTGTGTTGGCCCTGGAATGGTCTGACGAGTTGTTCAGGGTGTACCCTGCCCAAACAGCTTTATTGTTACATTGTAATAACTATTAAAATGTAATAACAATGTAGTAACTATTACCCTGTAATTTTTGAAATAGGTATCACTGATGTCGCATGATATTCACAGAATTATATAACACTGATGTATTGATCTGTGTTTCCAGAGCATGTCACTCAGAACGTGGTGAAGTCTCATTTAGAGACGTGTCAATACAGCTCAGAGGAGCTGAAGCGACTCACTTGGAACCTGTACACACCTGAGGAAACCCGCTCCTTCCAACTCAAGGTACACAACAATCAGCCGCTATTCATCTTGTTTCACGCAGGGACAATAACACTGATGACTTATTTTCGATGAATACTTAGGCAAATGAATAGATAAGTAAGTGGATTGAATCAGGCATCTGGAAAATATAATAATATTGTGTCTTTGTCTTAGCACTGATTTATTGACCTTTGACCCAGAAGTGAATATCTTAGGGCTGGGTTTATATACTTGTAGTGTTAAGTGAGTAAAACCGTGACTGTGGGTTTATTTATTTATATCTTGTTCCTTTTTACATGCAGCAATGATAAAATCCGACATGTTCTCAGATAATGCTGCGTTTTTATATTTTAGTTTATTAATACGGTTGTAAATGAGGTCCGGATCAAAATTAAGCCTTATCACATGGCACAGGTAGATGGATGGACGGATGGATGGGTCCTTACTGCAATGCTGTGTATCTTTGTTACTAGATTTAGGAACCTTTTAGGCACCTTTATTGGCATTATTATAAAAATCAACAGCCTAAAGATAGATCTAGAAGATTTTTAAGCACAGCATAATGACTTCCCTGCATTCCGTAGCTGCAAAACAGCTGCTGTTAATACGAGTTGAGAGGCAGCCATTGACCACCACCGTTCTTAACAACCAGTCACTGATCACTTTGTCCCCAGTAACCAATTACTGATCACCACTGTCCCCAAGGGACCAATTACTGATTACCACTTGCTCCAGTGACCAAACACTGATCACCACTGTCCCCAATGACCAGTTACTGATCACCACCGTCCCCAATGACCAATCACTGATCAGCATTTTCCCCAATGACCAATTACTGATCAGCATTTTCCCCAATGACCAATTACTGATCACCACTGTCCCCAATGACCAGTTACTGATCACCACTGTCCCCAATGAACGGTTACTGATCACCACTGTCCCCAATGACCAATCACTGATCAGCATTTTCCCCAATGACCAATTACTGATCACCACCATCCCCAATGACCAATCACTGATCAGCGTTTTCCCCAATGACCAATTACTGATCACCACTGTCCCCAATGACCAATCACTGATCAGCGTTTTCCCCAATGACCAAGTACTGATCACCACTGTCCCCAATGACCAATCACTGATCAGCGCTGTCCCCAATGACCAATTACTGATCACCACTCTCCCCAGTAACCAAACACTGATCAGTGGAGTCGCCAGCGAGCAATCATTGATCAACATTGTCTCCAATGACCAATCTCGGATCACTATTGTCCCAGTACCTAATCACTGATCACCATTGTCTCCAGTGACCAATCAGTGATCAACACTGTCCCCAATGACCAATAACTCATCACTACTGCCTCCAGTAACCAATCACTGATCACCACTCTCTCCAGTGACCAATTAACAACAAATTTTTAACCTGACCAAAATTATTCCGAACGATCACTGATCACAATTGTTTCTAGGAACCAGCATACATTAATTCATTCATTTATCAAAATGCTTAATTATCAGGGTCGCGGGGAGGCTGGAACCTATCTCAGCCGACTCTGGGCGAAGGCAGGGTACACCATGAACCAAACACCGCCATTCACATTCACATTCACACCAAGGGGCACTTTGGAACAGCCAGTTCACCTAATGTGCATGCCTTTGGACTGTGGGAGGAAACTGAAGTTCCCAGAGGAAACCCCTGAAAGCACGGGAGAACACTCAAACTCCACACAAACAATTTCCTGAGGCAGGGAAGAGAACCCAGGACCTTCTTGCTGTGAGGTGAACGTGCTAACCACTACACCACTGTGCCATCTATAAATAAATTATTTATACATATAATAATCTGCAATCTACACATTATGGCGGCACGGTGGAGCAGTGGTTAGCACGGCCGCCTCACAGCAAGAAGGCCTGCGTTCGATTCTTGGGCTCGGGGTGTTTCTGTGTAGTTTGCATGTTCTCCTCGTGCTTGCGTGGGTTTCCTCCGGGTACTCCGGTTTCCTCCCACAGTCCAAAGGCATGCACAGTAGATTGCTGCCTGACTGTTCCAAATTGCCGCTAGGTGTGAGTATGTGTGTGAATGAATGGATGAAGTACTGTGTAAATGGATTTTTTATATAAATATATAGCTTGTTTGTGGTACCATGACCAAACATGACCTCATTTCACAGGATTTATTTGATATGCAAATGAGTGAATGATGTCATCCAGCTACATGCATAAGCTATTTTCTCATCAAAGAGCTGGTAAAACTGGATGGCTAGATGAATGCTTGGATGGATGTTTGATAGATAAGTAAATGGCAGTGCAGCCTGGATAGAGATAAGCTTCATGCCCATCAATTGGGTTTTGATTGATCGTTTCTTTGATCCTGATCACCAGACAAGCATTACATGCATCACTGGCTTAACATTGACAAAAGGATTCATTTCCGAACATATTCACGTTTGATCATTGGAGCGCACATTCCTGATCTAATCCAGCATCGACTGCATTACTAACACACTGATCACGTTGTTCGCAGTCTGCTGAGTGGATGTGGCAGCAGTGTGCCATGCACATCACCAACGCCATCCAGTACGTAGTGGAGTTTGCCAAGCGCATCAGTGGCTTCATGGATCTCTGCCAGAACGACCAGATTATCCTTCTTAAAGCAGGTCAGTGCTGCAGAACATGACACCTCTTTGCCCATCATTGGACTTGGAGTACATACATTGTACACCAGACTCCTGACGGTCATAATACAGCGTTCAGTTGCTTAGCTTATGCTTTAAACTGGTCATTTGAAGCAGGAAGGAGGTCACCTGGTATAATGACAGTAAGTTCCAGGACTGTTCTTGTAGCGAATGAATGGAGCCCGGTCCGGGTACGGTCATGCAAGAATGAGTCAGTATGCCGCTTGACATCATGCTGTCAACATCAGGACTTGTCATACACACATTTTTGTGACACCTGCACTTACACATTTGCGATTTTACCTGCCGGACCGTTTAATCCTAGCAGAGTCGTGGGGAGGCTGGAACTTATCTCAGCCAACACTGGGCATATGCACCCCGAAAAGCTCGCCAGACTTTTACAGGGCCAACACACACACACACACACACACACACACACACACAGAGAGAGGCAATTTTTAACAGCCAATTACCCTAACGTGCATGTCTTTGGACTGTGGGAGGAAACCGGAGTACCCTGAGGAAACCCATGCAAGCATGGAGAGAACATGCAAACTCCACACAGCTGAGCCCGACACTTGAACTCTGGACCATCTTGCTGTGAGGCGGACGTGCTAACCACTATGCCACTGTGCCCCCCCTTCTAAAAAGCTAACATCAAATTATTCATCATACTCAAATCAGCAGCAGAGACACTTGACATGCTTCGTCCAGCTTACATAGTGAAGCCGTGAGCTGCGAGGTGTTTTGAGTGGCATTTGGACATCAAGAACAGCTCCAGTCCCATCCTGCCCCTGTTAAAGCTCACATTCCACCCAAAACACCTTGCCTTGCTCATTGCTTCATTGTCGTAGGCTTGCTGAAGCATTTCAAGGGTCTACACCAGTGATGCTACCACACCTCACAAATGCACATGTGACGCTGTCTCAAGAACGCATGTATAACACAGGTCCTGATGCTGACACCTTTGCTGATTCTCAAGCTTTGCTGCTCACTCCTGATATACGTACACGATCATGCCTCGCTCCCTTTGTTCGCTTGCTGAACTTTTTTGCAGCACTTCGTAATTTAGATACTTAAGTTTAAACAAGTCGGTCTGGAATTCAAGACGGCGAGCAGAAATGGTCCGGTTTAGCTAAGTAAGGGATCAAACATGCTGTTATAAGAGATCTTTATTGTCAACTGTTGCATGAACAATGAAAATCAGGTTACGTAATAGTAAGAGTTATAGGACATTAATGAACAGTGGGGTGGAGAAAAAAGTGACGGTGTTCCATAAAGTGTTCTATTCCTTATTATGACACAGCAGTTAGCCAGTGTCTTTGGCAAAGAGTGATGCCTTGTACTTTTAAACCCCTCAGTCAGTTATGGCTGGAGGGGTATTGTCGGCTTGGCAGCTGGGTGGATGGGCGGTGGCGTGACAGTAACTTTGTCCCGGGCCATTGCACGGTTCATGTACAGGCCAGCTTTCTGAAATTTCATATAGGCAGTCCCTATGTCCTAAACCTGTGTGTGGGGTAGCTAATTTGCATATGTGACCTTTGACCTTGGCGCAGTGACCTTGAACATATAAAGTTTTTCCTGTGCTTCGGGCGTCCTGGCTGAGGGGTTACGACGTTCTATAGAGCGGCTATTTTTATCCATTTATAGTAACATTAGGTGCTGTAGAAGTTAGGTCTTGTTACTGTTTACACTAACCTCTCTATTTTATGTCCCTTGGAGTTAATAGGATAATAATAATAATAATAATAATAATAATAATAAACACAGTTTGTCAACATGTCTAAAAACATTAAGGTTTAGTGCTGACACTGGAGACTCCTTTCATATTTGTGTAACAAGGGTCTTACTTTATTAGGATTCAGTGATTTAGCTTCACTAAGTTTACTACTACACAGGGTTAGGGTTAGGGTTAGGGTTAGGGTAGTAGTATATTAATACATAACGTATTCATTGCCATGTCTGTCATAAACGTTCCCTCATTTGCCGAACTGCTTACCCCTAATACGGTCCTTAGCTGACACTGGGCGAAGTCGGGGTACACCCTAAACAGCTTGCTCAGACCATTCCTGGGTAAAAATTACTATAGAAATGATAATTAAGATATAAAGTATATACCTGGGCGGCACGGTAATGTAGTGGTTAGCATGTCCACCTCATAGCAAGAAGGTCTTGGGTTCAGGTCCTGGGCTTGGCGAGAGCGTTTCTGTGTGTTTGCATGTTCTTCCTGTGCATGCATGGGTCATGCAAAGACAAGCACGTTAGGCTAATTGGTGGTACTAAATTGCCCCTAGGTGAGTGTGAATGTGGTTTTGTGTGTGTGTGTGTGTGTGTGTGTGTGTGTGTTGGCCCTGCAATGGTCTGGCGAGCCCAGTGTTGGCTGAGATAGGCTCCAGCCTCTCCGCGAGCCTAATAGAGGATTAAGTGGTTTGGCAATTGAGTGAGACAGTAAATATAAAACTGAGAGACTAACACTGTGCAATCTGACCAATCACAACTCAAAGAAGTAAAGCAACCCATGAGAGAGAGATCTGTACAGTATGTGTGTCCAACCTTTAAAAAAAAATTTTGTTTGCTAACATTTCTCCTCTCTTGTCTTTTTGTCTCCAACTTTCTTTTTTCTCTCTATATATAAAACTTTTAAATTAAAAAAAAATACAACTTTTATTTTGGAAAATTCTATTTGATATAAATTAATGTGATCTACAACGAATTTCGCAATTCTTTCTATTTGTATATTTCACAAACCTTTAAAATTACACCGTTACACCACCAAAAACTTATATATATATATATATATATATATATATATATTTTTTTTCGCTTTCTTTTTTTTCTTTTTTTTTTTTCATGCTCTTTTGGTATGGTGGAGCATGTCTCCTCCTTTTCCCTTTCTCCTCTATCTCTTCGGCTCTCTGTCTGTATGCCGACACCTCCAGGCTGCTTAGAAGTTCTGCTGATCCGGATGTGCCGTGCGTACAACGCCACCAACAACACAATATTTTTCGACGGCAAGTTTGCCAGCTCTCAGCTCTTTAAAGCACTCGGTAAGCGCCTACATTTCTGGGGAATCTTAAGTGCTTGGACTCTTAAGTTCATCCATTCTAACATGTAACATTAGCAATACACAGTTGCATGTATGATGTATGTGCTTTCTCAGAGATATTAAGTGATGGAATTTGAGGAAATAATAAATAATTCTCCCCTGTGTTACCCAAATTCGTAGTGGAGTGAAAGTAGGAAAGGTTAACACTGAGTTTTCTTTTCAACGCCTTTCACTCGCTGATTTACGCCTTCATTTGTATCACCTGTCTTGTTAGGTTAATTATCCGTTTAACGAGTTCATGTTCCATGTTTCTGTTAACGTTTGTGCCCCTACTTGAGTTAGAGTGTGTTTTTTATTCTGTGCGAGTCTGAGTGGTGGTGTATGAGCCTCTATTTATTGGGTTTCAATTTCGTTATTAATAATGCATTTTTTAATGTGATGTGGCAGCCTTATTGGGTTTCTTGTGGTAGCATGGACACAGGACAGACATCAGCTTCCTATATACCTTTGACTGAACCACACCCCCAACACATGTGGTCTAATTAGGACCATTTATTCTTTTCTAAGCTACTTAATCATAATTAGGGTTGCGGGGAGGCTGGCGCTTATCTCAGCCGACTCTGGGCGAGGACGGGGTTCACCCTGGACAGCTCACCAGGCCATCGCAGGGCCAACGCACATACAACCATTCACACTCCCACTCACACCTAGGGCCGGTTTGGAACAGCCAGTTATCCTACTGAGCATGTTTTTGAACTGTGGAAGAAAACCGGAGAACCCGGAGGAAACCCACGCAATCAAGGGGAGAGCATGCAAACTTCAAACAGAAACGCCCCGAGCCTGGGAATCAAACCCGGTTCTTCTTGCTGTAAGGCGGACGTGCTAAGCACTGCGCCACCCTGATGCACGCGCCCCGCCTCCTCAGACTGTAATTATGGGTTAATTTCTGAGGAGGTCATATAGTTTAATTTCTGATAAAGTTTATACACACAGGAAGCAATTCATTCATGGACCATGCTTCCCACTGAAAGTTTGTCACTAGGGCAATGCTAACAGTAATCAGTGTGCACTTCATCCTGAAGTCCAGGCTCTTGTTGCCTAGGTAACCCTTTCTATATATTTCCTACCACCACATATTTACTAGGTGAAACCAGTGTATGCGTTTGAATTAAGTGAATTCATTGAGTTTATTTTGTTCGGTGTATGAAGACAGTTGGTAGACGTTGGGTTGAAAATGATGCAGTATTCCTTTAAAAATAAACAGTTGGGTGAGAGGCACAAATAATATCCTCAGATGTTGACGATAATCTCATGAATGAATCAGTTTTATTTCTCTGGGTCGGGTGGCCTAATCACTGAGATATTGTGTGTATTTGTGTGTGTAGGCTGTGATGACCTGGTAAATGCCATCTTTGAGCTAGCCAAGAGTCTGTGTCGCCTGCAGCTGACTGAGGAAGAGATGGCCCTGTTCAGTGCTGCCATCTTGTTCTCTCCTGGTAAGCAGCATACAAAAACATGAGTACTCTGAGTGTAACAGAATATGAAAGCATTATACGATGTGCTTTAAATAGATACAAAGGCACGCACAGTATAAGTATTTAGTTTGGTTTTATTTGTTTTTTTTTAAGATATCATATAAGATAGATAGGCTTCTGTCTGTCCGCCATCTTGATTTGTTAATTAGTGCAATTTATAGCAAAGCACTGTGGCCCGAACTTAATTTATTGTTAATACCATTTGTACTGTTGAAACTAAACCAAACACCAAATCTGAGAGTAAGTAGCAATGACCAAGAAGGCACTGCAAAGTTCCACCCCAACAGCGCAGTCAGTAGGGTGTAGCCTATCTATCTATCTATCTATATCTATGTCCCTTCTCACCCATCCTCACATAGAAAGCCGGTAAGAAAATGAGTCTCAGGATTAGAGGCATGCTGAAGTCGCTTTTGGTGGAAAAAAAGTCAAATTATTGAAAATTAATAACATCAAATACTTTAATTCCATAATTTTATGAGAACCAGGGCAGCATGGTGGTGTAGTGGTTAGCACGTCTGTCTCACAGCAAGGAAGGTCCTGTGTTTGAATCCCAGGCATTTCTGTATGGAGTTTGCATGTTTTCCCTGTGGGTTTCCTCTACATACACTAGTTTTCTCCCACAATCCAAAAACATGCACAATTTGCTATGTTGCAAATTGCCCTTAGGTGTGAATGTGAATATAAATGTGTGTGTGTGTGTGTGTGTGTTGCCCTGTAATGGTGTGGTGAGCTGTTCAGGGTGTACCCTACCTTCGCCCAGTGTTGGCTGAGATCGGATCCAGTCTTCCTGTGACACTACTATCTCAGAGTGAGCTATCCTGAATCACAACCCTTGGATCTGAATAATTCTCCATATCATATTGCGCCACATTCAATAACTGTTTATTATCCCGAGGGGATAATGCTTGAATTGAATAGTACCCTTTATAGTACTGTTCAGTGACCTCCACCTTACCTTCGCCAAAATAACTGTTCGTTGACCCCAGAAAGCGAACCAGTCAGACTGCACTAAATATACATATGTACAATATATTATAATATATTATAATGTTTAAAAAGGAAACTGTACCAAATGAAAATGCTCATTGATTTCCTGCATCTCTCTCATTTTCCTCTCTGTCCTCCTGGTCTCTTTCTCTCACGCAGATCGCCCGTGGCTAACAGAGAGTCAGCAGGTGCAGAAGCTGCAGGAGAAGGTTTATTTGGCCCTGCAACACAGCCTCCACATGGGCGGCGGTGGTCAAGAGAAACTGGACAAGGTGAGGGAGATCACTCGATCTGACATTTTCCAGGCACATCCCAAACCGTTGGAGGCTTTATATGTATATACTCACTCATTCACTCATTTTCCAAATCCCTCAGTCCTAATGGTGTTGCAGGGAGGCTGGATCCTATCTCAGCCAACACTGTGCAAAGGCGGGGTACACCCTGATCAGCTCACCAGGGCATCACAGGGCCAACACACACATAACCATTTATGTTCACACTCACACCTAGTGGAAATTTGGAACAGTCAATTAGCCTAATGTGTATGTGTTTTGGCTGTGGGAGGAAACCAGCGTACCTGAAGGAAACCCACACAAACAACAGCAGAACATGCCATGCAAACTCCGCACAGAAACACCCAAGGCCGGGACTCGAACCCAGGACCTTCTTGCTGTGAGATGGACGTGCTAACCACTTCACTACCATGCCGCCGTACGATTTTTTGAGAAAGTAGAAAATGAGAAAGGATGGTGGCATGGTGATGTAGTGGTTAGCACGAAGTGGTTAGTTGGCCTCACAGCAAGAAGGTCCTGGGTTCGGGTCCCAGGCTCAGAGTGAGCGTTTCTTCCCATGCTTGCTTGGTTTTTTTGGGGGGGTACTCCGGTTTCCTCCCACAGTCCATGCACATTAGGATAATTGGCTGTTCCAAATTGGCCCCTCTTGCTGTGAGGCAAATATTCTAACCACTACGCCACCGTGCCACCCACAGGAGAAATTAGAGCTTGTCAGTTGGAATGTTTTGGGTTGTAGATGGTGGAAAGTGATGATTTATTTTTTTGACCTCTTCCATCCATGTAATCTATAAAATAAACTGGAATTGTGACAAAATAGAAAAATTAGGGATACACAGTCCTGGGCTTCCCTGGCCCTGACGTAAAAGTTGAAAGCACCTTCTACAGTACTTCTATTTATTAGTATCTAATTAGCCCCCCCTGCTGGACATAATTTGTAAGGGGTCATGTCAATTAAATTAAGTTTGATGTTTCATAGGCAGCACGGTGGCGTAGTGGTTAGCACGTCCGCCTCACAGCAAGAAGGCCTGGGTTCGATTCCCAGCTCGGGGTGTTTCTGTGTGGAGTTTGCGTGCTTGTGTGGGTTACCTCCAGGTACTCTGGTTTCCTCCCACAGTCATTCACAGTGTGAATGGTTGTGTGAGTGTAGGCCCTGCGATGGCCTGGCGAGCTGTCCAGAGTGGGATGAGATGGGCGCCAGCCTCCCCACAACCCTAATTAGGATTAAGTGGCTTAGAAAATGAATGAATGAATGATTGTTTGTAGTGGTTAGCACATCCGCCTTACAGCAAGAGTGTCGGCCGAGATAGGCTTCAGCCTCCCGAATAAAGGATTAAGCGGTTTGGCGAATGAGTGAGTGAGATGACTGTTTCATAAACTTCAGAAGCATTTCCTAATTCTGGAATCCCTCTTTGTAGATGGTGTCCAAGCTGCCGCAGATGAAATCGATCTGCAACCTCCACATCGACAAGCTGGAGTTTTTCCGACTGATTCACCCTGAAACGGCCTACAGCTTCCCTCCTCTTTACAGGGAAGTGTTTGGTAGCGAGATCAACTTCCCTGATTCCACTGACAGTTAGAGGCGAAGACAGACAGTGAGGTGGGAGGAGTAGGGGTGGAGATGTGGAAGGAGAGGAAGAGAACCAGACTCATTGGTCCAAAGGGAGGATGTGTGAAAGAGAGGATGTCGGGGAGGGAGGAATATAAAGAATAGTGGAGGCCTGAGGTGTGAAAACTTTGTTTTAGTGTAAAAAAACAACAACAATAAAATCGAAACCTGTCAAAAATGAGAGAAAGAAAGAAAGAAAGAAAAGGCGCCTTTTAGCAGCCCAGACAATCTGGCGTTTTTGGATACGCTTGTGTTCCACGAATTAGTACAGGGGCCAACACACAGTACTCCTCTCTACACACACTCCTTATAAAAGACCACCAGTACTACACCTAAAGCACTTTTATATTATTTAAGAGTATCTGTTAAAGAAGAGGTTTGTTATCCCGTCCTCAGGGATCCTCTGCCGTTACACTTTCTGTTTTTTTTTTCTCAATGCACTTCTCCCAGGAAATTTTGCTCACCCTTCTCAGGTGCAGGAACATCTGAAATAAAATGAAGTACCTTTCCCTTTACGCTTAACTCTGTAGAGTACCTATGAATGTACGTCCCTGTGCGACCGAATACTTGCTATGCGACCGAATGTACGTATTGCACTTTGGTTCGCGGAAACGCTTTACAAAACCCACGTCGGTTACATGTGACAATCAAGAATCTCCTTGAAACCAATCAGTGCCCAGATGTTTGTTAGTACAAAAGGACCAACCTCCTCTGATTAACACATTAATGTGTTGGGAATATGAGCTGGGCGATATGATGATATGATATTGATATCGATATCATGATAAACTACGTCACTACCTAAACTTCTACAATAATTCATTGTGTTACTGTTCAAAACGTTTTATTTGTGCAGTTAAATTGTACTGTATGTTTTCATAGTCCTAAAATACAATCTAAATGCCACTCGTATGACTTCAGCGGTTCAGTACTGTTATGCTAGAACCGAGGGTGTAATGATAAGTTATTCGATAAAAGACTTTCACATTAAAACGATTGTATATCAAAAGTCGTAACATAATATACAGATTTCAACACAGTCTAAAGGCGGAGCTCCTGATAGATATCTCCGTTAATAATTGTCCAAGGCTGGTGTTAGAAGAGTAGCGCGGCTCAACCATTAACTCCAAACAAAAACGGTAGCACGGAACATGAACTCATTAAACAGATAATCAATCAAACAGGACAGGTAATACAAATGTCAGCGGGTAGCATGATCGATAAGTGAACTGCTTCCTGTGTGTATGCCCCTTGAGATACGTCCGTCTTTGTAGCAGAGCTCCTGGGCGGACCCCCATTAGTAAGGAACGTGGACGCTTGTCCTGTGTCCATGCATCTACAGGAAACCTAATGAGGCATCACCGATGAAAAACGTTTATTATTCGTAACAAAACTGTACCCCAAAATAGAGGCTCATTCACCACCACTCAGACCCGCACAGAATAAAAAACACACAATCTAACTCAGGTAGGCAAAAAAATGTTTGCCGAGCAAAACACCACCAAACATTAACAGGAACAAGGAACATGAACTCGTTAAACGGATAATTAAACCAATAAATATTTCGAAGCGCCGGAAATGTTTGCATGTGTAAGTTTACAGAAACATGCATAAATAAAATAAGAAAATAAGACGCAAAGTGCAAGAGCTTATGGCTTTACAACATGTGCATAAGTATGGAACTCCGAAGCTCCGCTAACGAGACAGTTGATACAAACGGAGGTGGGAATCAGAGAGTAAAAGGCGGTGAAAATAAAACTCAGTGTTGACCTTTCATTCTTTCGCTGCAGAACGTAGTCCGGAAACACCGGGGAGATCTATTTATCTATTTATTTATTTATTTCCTCCAGGGCTAAAGTTGATTCAGCCCTCAAAGGAACCACACCACTCTTACAACACCAGCCTCGGACACCATCAACAGAGATATCTACTGGGCATGAATTTATATATTCTGGTTTATTTTCCATTTTAAAGTTTGATAATAATGACGCCGCCTGCACCAAGTGACTTTGGAAAAACAGTGAGTGTCCGTGATTTTGATTCGCGCATTATCCTCTCAGGAAAATGTATTTTTTTTTTTAATCAAGAGATAGCAGACCAATCAGATTGCGTCTTTCTTGTGTAGTATACACTAATATGATATGCGTCATATTGCCCATCCCTCCAAGCTGGCGTAGTGTATAGCGTGCAATAAAAACGTTACAACGTAGTGTGAGGTAAAAGAAGGCTTGTACAAAGCTTCCACTTCCTCAGGCATGAGTGTTCAGACAGTATTCGGTGCTGCTCTTACATTACTTTAGATTTTATTATTTAAAATGCAATGAAACCTCAGTCCTGGTGCGTCTGTGCTTGTAAATACCACTTAACGAAAGTGTACAAATTGTGCACATTTTATTTTACACATTCATTTATAGCTATTCTGATTAAGGGTGCATATAAATAGATATCTATGGTGTGTATGTATATGAGCAGAGACACATGAAGGGCAGAGTAGAAGTCAGGAGATAAGAGAAAGAGCAGGGCCTGGACTTCCTGTTTGGTCGGGATTAATAAATGGGACACAGGAAGTAGATGATACAAAACAAAAGACAAGTTGTTACTGGACATTTCACGAGCATCATGAAGGACACCATGCGTCGTGACCTGCTCTGTGATACTAGACAGAAAAGACGCTTGTTATGAGCCCGCATGATGACACCTCAGATGTTTATTTTTGACCCAGTGGCGACAAAGGAAACGTTCAAGGACTTGCACGACCTTCATGAAGCCTTTCTCATGGATGACTGACATGCTGCTGGAGGTGATCCGTAGACTATCATCGATGAAAAGATGCGACACCTACATGCACATTCACGCACACACACACACACACAAGGTCAGGCTGGAGTGCAGGCATGGTCAGGTTTGTTCACTGTATTATTTTGTAAATTGTGGCTACCTTTTAACTGTTTTAGTGTCCCCACTTCCTGCTTCTCCACATCTCTCTTCCTGCTCGTACACTTCAGCATGCTGAACGGGAAGCATTCCCCTGAGTAAGGGCTTGTTGTAGTCTTTACCTTCATACACTCTGATAAATCTCAGATACCACTCAGATAGTTTTATGTTCAGACTTCATTAAAATCCACGGTAATCTGCAGCCATCTCTCGCTACTGAACCAGAAGTCCAGGCTCTGGAGTCAGACCTGATTTCATTTGGGTGGAGACAAATCAAAAGACCAAGGGGTGGAGTCAACTCAGGGTGTTCCAAAATGGAAAAAAAATGTTTGCTTTTTTTTTTTTTTTTTTTTTTTAATTGCATCATATGGGCTAGGGGTTCACGTTAGGCTTATAGGAGGAGATGGATTAGGTCTAGCTCCACCCCTTAGACCTTAGAAGTTTTGGTTCCGCATTGAGGACGATTTTAAGTCCCGAGCAGCATGACACATTCGAGAAATCTTTACTACTGAGAAACAAATAGCACTAACAAGAGGGCTTGCACAGCATGGACAGCTTTAAGCTACGTCGCTAGTTTGTATTATTATTATTATTATTATTTTTTGTGCACTATCATAATTTTTGAAGACACCGGCACATCACAAGCCGACTAATCACTATGTGGGTTTAATTTGCTCTGCTTAATGGTTATAAGAGGAAAATAAATCTTTTGTTTTCCATCCACAAGCATTTTAATAAATCACTCAGGGAGCTAGCTGGTCTCTGTTCTACCAGTCTCCTAGCTTTGCCAACCAGACACTAAACACACACACACACACACACACACACACATGCATATGCACACATATAACGGCACCCCCACTTTTTTGCACCGAACAAGAGACCCGTATCCTCAATCACTGTGTCCTGTAGCTATATATATATTATACAGTATATATTTTTGTGAATGTCAAGCACAAAGTGTCAAATACCTTTCCTCTTTCTTCTAATGTTAAACTATACGATTTTTTAAAGCTGAATTATATTCGGTATAGACTATAAATAGTTAAAAAAAATAAAAATACAAAAAATGTATCGTCTTCATTGTTGTATGTTGTTTTATGTGAGCTAGTTTGGTTGGACTGTAGCTGTTTCATCCATTTATAATTGCCTGCCCACCCAACCTGTCTCGTTTCTTTCATGGTCTGCTTTAACGCAACAGAAATACCTAAAAAAATATTAATAATTTCACTTCTACTGTTTTTTTTTTTTTAAATGTTAGCATCTCAATTCATCTCAATGAAACACCATGTAAAAAAATGTGCTTTAAAGAATGTAATAAAGTGTTTTTTTTCTACTATTGAAGAGATTTTTCCTAGAAAGAAATTCTGATGATGAATATTGAAAAATAAAACTGCTGTTTTAACTGGGCGTGGCACAGTAGTGTAGTGAATAGCACATTTGCCTCACAGCAAGAAGGTCCTGGGTTCGAGTTCAGGGCTCGATGGGGGAGTGTCTGTGTGGAGATTGCATGTTCTCACTGCTTACATGGGATTCCTTCAGGTATTCCGTTTTCCTCGTAAAGTCCAAAGACATACACATTCAAATTCACCTAGCTGTGAGTGTGAATGGTTCTGTGGGTATGTGTTGGCCCTGCAATGGACTGGCAAGGTGTTCAAGGTGTACCCCGCTTATGTCCAGATGGGGCTGAGATAGGCTCCAGCCTCCCTGTAACTCTAATAAAGGATAGTGGTTCGGCAAAATGAATTAATGAATGATTCAACATGACAAATACGGTTATTCAGTACTGTGCCAAAGTTATTCCTTTCTTATTAGAATACTAGTATAATATTTTTAAACTTGGGCAATTGGATCATGAACTTTTAAGTCAGTGCACTAATCCAACATGATGCATCTCACCATCCGGTACAAAAAAGTTATTTTTTCAACAGCACATTTCAGACAAAACACACAAGGCAGCAGGGATTTGCATGCAGAAAAAAATAAGTTGCGGAGTCATAGTCTCGAGAAGATCCGTGGCTCGTTCGCCAACATGTCAAATAAAACTTAGCAGATAATTTCCTTAAGTTGTCCAAATTGTTTAGTGTATTGATGTTTAGTTTGGGTAACGCTGTTGCAAGCACGTTTGCTTCACAGCAAGAATATTCTCCCCGTGCTTGAATGGGTTTTCTCAATGTATTCCAGTTTTCTCCCATAGTCCAAGACATGGCTGTTCTTAACTGCCAATAAGAGAGAGAGAGAGAGAGAGAGTGTGTGTGTGTGTGTGTGTGTGTGTGTGTGTGTGTGTGTGAGAGCAAGAGCGCCTGTGTTTGATTCACAGCTCGGGGTGTTTCTGTGTGGAGTTTGAATTTTCTCCCTGTGATTGTGTGTGTT
>JAQMYF010000008.1:2213284-2232394 GCA_030014195.1 Neosilurus mollespiculum
GATCTATTATTTTATTACTTCTCTCTCTGTCCCGCTCCTTTTATTACTTCCCTCACTCTCTCTCTCCCCCTCCTTTTATTACTTCTCTCTCTCTCACTCCTTTTATTACTTCTCTCTCTCTCTTGCTCCTTTTATTACTTCTCTTACTTCTCTCTCTCCTTTTATTACTTCTCTCTCTTTTTATTACCTCTCTTTCTCTCTCTCCCTCCTTTTATTACTTCCCTTTCTCTCTCTCTCTCTCTCTCTCTCATGCTCTCTCTTTTTATTCTTTCTCTCTCCCTCCCTCCTTTTATTACTTCTCTCTCTCTCTCTCTCTCTCGTGCTCTGTCTTCTTTTATTTTCTCTCTCCTTCCCTCCTTTTATTACTTTCTTCTCTCTCTCTTGTGCTGTCGTCTTTTATTCTTTCCCTCCCTCCTTTTATTCCCTCTCTCTTTCTTTCTCTCTCTATTATCTCTCTCTATCCCTCCTTTTATTACTCCCCCATCTCTCTTTTTCTTTGTCTCTTTATTACCTCTCTCCATATTTATCCCTCCTTTTATCCCCCCCCCCCCCCTCTCTTTCTTTATTCCCCCCCCCCAATCCTAATGAATCTTGTTGTTCTGTGTGTATATAGGCAGGTTTGGTGGAACTTTGGACACGGCGCTCACACCATGGCCATGTGGCATTCGTGGTTTAACCTTTAAGCAGTGAGTGGTGTTCTTTTTCTGATCGGAATGCCACACCGATCTTGTGTTGGTGTATAAAGCATGTTAAGATCTGTACATTTATGTATCTCTGTTGAATTTAGTGGTAAACAGAAGAATTGGTAGCTACTTTGAATTTTCTGGTTTTCTGGGTTTATTTATTTATTTATTTTCCCCCGGCACACCTACAGGTCGTCCTATCAGCGTGAATAAAACACGGGTGAAATGTCTGTCAAACCAATTACATGTTACTCTGTTCATTTATAAATTGGTTCACACATCAGTGAGAGAAAAAAACCCAGAAGCCAAGACCGAGTCTCGTGAGTATTTGTTACTCCTGGACTCGCTCAGTGGACACTTTTCCCACTTCCTTGATTTTAGCCACACGTGACGTGAACGTCAATGTTACGTGACATTAATTTAAAGCGGCTTAATTTATAATTTATTCTGTGGATTATATTATCTTTTAATCAACATTAGTGTTTTCTTTAGAGTCCCAACTTTGTAAATTGAGAATTTAGATTTTTATCGTTTAAAAAATGTTAATGTCCCCAAGACCAAATAATGAGCTATTTACACACAAGGTGTGTGTGTGTGTGTGTGTGTGTGTGTGTGTCCTGGTGGACGCATTCCATAGTTTATGGCTATTTACATCAAAGAAGAGGAGAAAAAAAGTCCCTTGTTTCTCTGATTATAAACCGCCGCACCTGATAACGTGTGATTAATTATAAACCCGTGGAATTGTCACTCAGAGCTTTACTGAAGAGGTTTAACTCGTCTGTGTTCAGCAGCATTAACGTCTCAAAGCGTCTTCATTTGTGGCACTTGCCAGATTTCCTGATTCAGAAGCACTTAGAGAAGATCATCAGTGGATACACTCTGATACTGGTTCACTCGGCTAAGATTACCGTCAGTCAAAAAACTGTCAAATATTGCAGCAAAAGGCTCTCAGACTGTTTTTCTGTGCATTATAATAAATACTGGAAGTGCTAATTCAAGTACTTCTGAGAGCTGTAGCGCGTAGTCGTCGTTTGAAGATACCCGCTGACTCCGTTTCAGTCCTGCTAGTGTTTAAATCCATAGAATCCGAATGAGGGTTAAACAGGCCCTTATAAAGAACTACAGCCAGTATAGAGCCACACTCTTCATTCATTTATATCAACGCACTGCTGGAGACTTCTACAAACGAAATGGTAGAAAGCAGACCAGATGTACTTGTAATGGTCTGGGTCACCGCAGTGTGTAGGTATATTTCTGGGGAGGCGAGCTTCAGGCTCTGGCGCATCCACAGTGTACATTCTACGTAGAATTTGGCTTTAATGCCGCATGAGCAGCAGTTCAAAAAAGATGCTGTTTGCTAGCTTTACATGTCCCATAGGAAGCATGTTAGACTTCGCCCTCACTTCAGGATAACCGCTAGATGATGGGAGAGCTGATAGGAGTTGGTACGACCAATCTAGGGGCAGTAAGGGGGAAATTATGTTAGCATTGCTGGGCAAAATCGAAAAAATTCTTTTCTTACTTCATACGAGAGTATTGCAAGCAGTGTTATTATATATTCTGTCGGCTTTAGTATAGAGATTTAGGTAAAGGCAGCGCTCCGGGTAGATATCTCTGATAGGTGTCCGAGGTTGGTGTCAAGAGTAGCGCGGCTTCTTCATAGGGAAATAATTAAATAAATCTCCCCTGCGTTTCCCAACTACGTTCCGGAATGAAAGCAGGAAAGGTTGACACCGAGTTTTCGTTTTTCATTTCTATCACCTGTCTCGTTAGTTTAATTATCCGTTTAACGAGTTCATGTTCCGTGTTACCGTTAGTGATAGTTTGTCTGCTTACTAGGGGTGCCGGAAAAAAAACGATTCACGTCTGAATCGCGATTCTTATTTATCAGGATTCTGAATCGATCGATGTTTAAGAACACGAGTTTTCGAACATTTCCAACCTTTCTCACAGCGCGTACCATTTGTCCACACGTGGCCTCCGTCGTGAATTGTTCCAGTGAGTGGCGGGTACAGAACTAGCTTTTAGCCTAGCATTGACATGCATGAGGAAAAAGAAATACAGCCAGCGCCGTCTTCGCCGAAGGCAAATTCTTGTACTTCGGATTTTATAATTTCCGGGTAAGAAGGGGCTTGACATGACATATGCGGTGCACAAAATAAAAGTCAAGAATTTCGGGAACACTTCAAATCCTCGAGCCCACATCTTACATCATCACCCGGAGCTAAAAGAACCGGAGCAGCAGCACAACAAACTCCTGACCGACGCACATCCATCACTTCACTAAACTCCCAACCAACTCTGAACGAGCAAAGCGGATCAGTACATCTACAAAACCAGCTGTGTAGCAAGTGTTAGTCACTCAAGATCACGACTCGTAGCAAAAAAGAAACATGGCTACGAGCTCAGAGAGTGTGCGCGGTGCTGACACTGAGGAAAGACGGCAGTGCCTGTGGAGGTATGATCAGCCATCGTTTAGCAGCAACCCAAAGCAAGGTACGACAGATAAAAAATGTAATCACCGAAGCGTTTGTTTGCATTTCTGACGTGTCATGTCTGATACCCAGACATCCAGACTCGTCATACCATCCAACAGTTCACTGCTTAGGTATTGTTGTGCTAATTCTCTATCTGAGAGCTGTTCCTTCTCCCACGAGCAGCCAATTCCGGTCGTTATCCAATATTCAAGCTGTATCTGAGGTCGATCATTGCTGTAATGGGAGCGTAACTGTGTGGCACAGTGGGCCTCTAGGACTGGAGCTATGAAATGATCCTGATCTAATGAGAATTTTCAGAATAATGTGTTCTGTGAATCGAAAGCTCAGGAATAAAAAGAGCCAATAAATAAGCAAATTATTATTGTACGTGCTGAGTTGTTCCTAATATCTAGGAGTTGGATTCTGTTCATTAAAATGGAGGAACAATGGTTCAGTGGATTTTTCAAAAATAGATACTGCTGGAGCCTATCTCAGCCAACATGGGCGTAGGCAGGGGACACCCTGTACAGCTCGCCAGACCATCGCAGGGCAGCACAAAGCCATTCGCACTCACACCTAATGGCAATTTGGAACAATCAGTTAGCCTGATGTGCATGTTTTTGGACTGTGGGAGGAAACCAGATTACCCAGAGGAAACCCATGCAAGTACGGTGACAGCATGCAAGCCTCACACAGAAACGCCCTCGACCGAGCCCGGGACTCAATCCCAGGCCCTTCTTGCCGTGTGCGGCTGACGTGCTAACCACTACACCACCATGCTGCCCTTAAATGAAACAGATTAAGGAAAGCCAGGTTACAATACATTTTCAGAGTATTGCGTGAAAAGTGAACTATAATTCCATAGTTCAGGTGTAATCCAGCGTTTGTTGAGCGAAAGGAAGTTTCAGATGTAGAGATGGTGTCAAAAATTAAGCGAAAGGAATTTGTCAGTTTGTGGCTATAATGTGTTTCTGATTACGAATAGGCAGAGTCGACTCAGGAGAGTCAGAGTTGCTGGTAATAATGGTTGGTACTTTATTTGCATTTCCATGATGGTCAGGTGCTGGATTGGAACGGTTGTATAGGAGAGTTGAATTAGAAGTGTTGAATTGTTAGATCTGACTGGTGGGTGGCAGGATAGGACGGAGGGTAGAATTGTTAGTGGAGCACCATGTTGATGAAATATGGCTTGGATGTTTGTCCCATGTCCTGTCCGGTGTCTGTACAAGCCTACCACAGGAAACCCAAGAAGACTGTTGTCTCTGTAAGTTGATGCTGATTGACTTGCATGACAGCAAAAAAAAACAAAAACAGATTTATTATTAATAATGAATTTGAAACCCAAAACATAGAGGCTCATACACCACCACTCTGACTCGCACAGAATAAACACACACAGGCAGACAAATCTTTGTAGAGCCAACACCAAAATAAGAAGCATGATGGAACATGAACTGGTTAAACGGATAATTAAACTAACAGGCAGGTGATATAGATGAAAGTGGCTCTCTCTTTTTCTCTCTCTCCTCCTAACACCATGCTAACCTGCGCTGAACTCGCATACCACCGCAGTCACTTCCTATCTCTCTCACTTAAGCACACACTCTCCGTGTGCGCACACGAGTTGTTCCATCTCTTAAAGGAGCTGCGCTCCTCTTCGAGCACCATGCTCAGATGTGTATCAGTAGAGATGTATCGGGAGCGCCGCTTTTGGGCACTGCCTAAATCTTTGCTTTGACTCGGGAGTGTTGACTCGAGCTCATGATTCATGTGATTGGTTTGAGTCCTCCACACAGTCTGTAAGGGGTTGAACTGGGTGTGTCAGAACATAGTAAACATTCTCTTCAGAGCCTTGAACTACGGACTGTCTCCTGGGCTGTTCTGCTTTGTCTGCCGGTAGAGACCTTTCGTTCTGACGTAAACGTGTGTGTGACTAAGTGCAGGTTCAGTACAGGGTGTTACTGCCAGGTATCATTCACTCAAACTGTAAACAGGGTGTTGTGTACTGGCTAGCTTGTAAAATAATAACGTGGATGGACAGTAACACTGGGCTTGAAAACTCATGTTCATGTTATCAATATCACATGACGGGAGCGCTGGAGCTAATCACAGGAATGCTAATTCAACAGCCTGACCTCGAACAGCCAGAACACTCGAGACTTCCTTATTATCCCACCGGGGCTGAGAACCGCAGCGGTCTAACCAACTGAAAGCTGTTTTTGAGAGGTTTTGCATTATATATAAAAATCAGGTGTAATGCTCACGATATGTTTCAAGGTCATAAGAAAGATGAAGGGACCGTTCTGGCAAACGTAGACCTCGTCCACATCTGTCACGATATCACCTCGTCTCACTGTTCACTTTTTTGTGGGTTAGACCACTGTGGCTCTCGACCCTTCGTATAGTTTGTCCTTTAGTCCATCTGTGATCGTTTCATTTCCGGGCCAGAACTTGGAACCCGTTTGAGATTTCTTCATCAAACTTGGCAGTTACTTCTACTAGGCAGTGAAATTGAGCCTTTGGATATGTTAGCATTTCTGTATTTTGTATTTTCTGACATGTGAAGGTCGGGGGTTATTTCATCTCCTGACTCCGCACAGTCTAACTCGCGTGAGCTGCTCAGTGTGGCATGGCTATGTGGAATTCTTTAGCGGCAAGGAGTCTCCCGGTGTCCCTTTGCCATGCCAAAAAGGATTTGCCATGTCCGTATCGTCTCAGGATGTCTCCAGCACTGCTACGATACCAGTTGTGTACAATGAAACGCGACCTGATGACACTGTTCGGTTTTACGGATAAATATGAGCACTCGTGGAGCGCTGCTTAACCAACTGGGAACTGGATGGGGTCTAGCTGCTGTTTAATTGCTTGATGTATTTCACTGTTTATCACATTGTTCATGTTGTTTTTGAGTTAAAGCTATTGTGACAATGCAGAGAGCTGCTGTGCAAGGTTTTTAGGTCACCAAATATCCTGGCGTGCAAGACGGTAGATGATCGACCGCAGATAGAAGCACTGAAAGGTCATCATTGATTCTACTGCACGTGGTGACTGTTTAAAACCCACTAATAAGAATGTTCATGTATAATAGCCTGCCTGGTCTGTGAAAGAACAACCTTAAACTCTATTATCGAAGCAGTAAGATGTGAGAGGTCACGTAGGCACGGATTGCAAAAGTGACTTCTGCTAACAGTGCAGGTGATTGCTTTCCAGTGTTTCCTAAACCTAAAGCGCGGTGTTGACTGAAAAGCCTTAAAGTTAGAAGGCAGCAAATGTGGGAGATTGATTGCTGCTTCGTGTGGCTCGAGTATCAGGCAGTGGTGACTCATGCAGAGGGACGGTGTATATGTCATCCGTTCTCAAAGTCCTGATGCGCGACTCCATTCCAATACTAATGACCTGCTTTGAGTGACTCGGGACCGAAACCTGTCTTTATGTCGAGCAATCAGAGAGAAGTGTCCTCACTGCCCCACTTATAGGCTCCGTAGAGTTATTATTACATGGGAGCTGCACTATCAGAGGCCCTCTGGGGCAGGATTCACACTGCCTTATAATCACGCTATGAATGGTGTTGGTGAATAGGACATGGCCAGGTTTGCCTTATTTGTGAACACCAATCTGATTTCAGTGTCCTCAGTTCCTACAAACAAGGCAAAGTCTCAGTGCATTCAGTGTGTCTGTAAAGTACCGAAGGATTTCTAAGAAGTCAGGAATGTGTCATCTTCCTTTCCAAAAAAAAAAAAAAAAAGTGGAGAAAACTTCCGATTTAATGTGTGTGGGTGTGTGTACGATTTGATTTCGTTGCCGAGCGGGCTATTAATCATATTTGACGAGAGGGAGTGGAATAACTGTTTTATTCTGTCCTCTTAATTATCATATTCAAATTCTTGAAAATTAAAAAAAATGTTTGTAAATGTTCCTACCATAAAATCATTTACACGAGAATTAGCTGGTTAGCAGGGAGATAGCTAGATAGTTAAAGGGTGTGGTCCAATAAAATCACGTTGGGTTGAGGGGGGGAAATATCAAATACATTCATTCCGTGTTTCGTTGCTTTATATGGAGAGCTGATTAGCACCGTGCTAGTTGGTTAGCATGGAGCTAGCTGGTTAGCATGAAGCTAGCTGGTTAGCTGAAGGCCTGTAGTCCAAAAAAATTGTGAAAAGTGGGGGGAAAAATACTAACATTCTTAAAAATACAAAATATGTACTTACTACAAAATGCTTAAATTCCATGTTATATTGCCTTTCGTGGAGGGCCGGTTAGCATGGCGCTAGCTGGTTAGCTGAATGCCTGTCCAATAAAATCGCATTTGGTGCAAAAAAAACCCCCAAAACTGTCTAATTCTTTGTATCAAGAAACACTTTCATCCCACATGTTTTCATGCAGTCATATATTGATAATGTGTTTATATAAAATGATTCATTTTTATTTATTTTGCAACTGCAACTCTTATTTTTTTTTTTTTTTAAGCAGTAAGAAACCTGAGCAAGGCAGGAAGTTTAATGTAATAATTAATGAGACGATTTTCATGTTGCTGTAGCTGCGATCAGATTTCAGTTTGACAAAACAGAGATATCTAAAAATGGATCAGGTTGCGATCAGGACGGGAAGCTTTCCGAGCCAACGATTTAATGAAATGCTGAGCATCATGGCAGAATATAGAGATGCATTAAGAAAAGCAGGGAAGTAAAGAAAGAGAGGCATGCAAATGTACGTTAATGTCGTCGTGGGACAGGAAGTGGTGACACTACGCTCGTTTTAATTCTGGGGTATATGCTAGACCCGACCAATGCTGAAAGCAACATATAGCTTTTGGTACACTCACTGTGAGCTCGTACGTTTTTTCCTCCAGCATATAACCCATGGTTCTGATCATTTCATTGCAGCAGAGGTGACTTTAGTTTAGTTGTTCATCTATCTTGCATTTTGTCCTAGTGGGCAAGTACGCTCATGTTCAGTGTTCCTGCATTCCTGGAGATCCTGGAAGGAGTGGGGGTGTCTTTCGTTATGTTTTATGCTATAATAGTCAGTACACATGGGTCTTGTTTTAAAAGAAAGCTTCATGAAGGACGGGGGGGATGGATTTGGAGATAAAGACTAAGATTAAGACTAATTTAAAGTTTGTTTTGGTCCGTGTTGAGCCTTTCCACCTGTCTTCTGAAGTTTCTTTCTATCTTTTTAGATGTTTGTTTCTTAAATATTATCTACATATTGATATATTTTCTTACATGTATGTTTCTTTCCAGATGGTGAGCGAGAAAGTAGGAGGAGCAGAAGGCACAAAGCTCGATGATGACTTCAGGGACATGGAGAGGGTGAGGGGCAAATCAGAAACTGCTCCAGCAGGAAAGAGAGCTCAGAACAGCTGTCTTTTGAAATAATAATAGGTGTCATTTATGTCTTTTCACACCCCAAGGGCCCTTAACAAATATAACCTGAACCTGCGGCATATACGGTGACGGCAAACAAAAACAGCAAAGCGATTTTCAGTAAAGCAGTCCAAACAAATGCCTGTGAAAATGTATTATCTGAATTGAAATAGTGCGTCTCTTCACCGTGTCTTTTGTAGTTCTTTTTAGCGGCACTCCTGCGTTGAGGCCCATCCTGTGTCCCTGCCACCACAGGAAACACCATAAGGCCGCTGCGTCAACAATTAATAATAATCAAAAAAACACAGATTTATTATTAATCACGAAACTCAAACCCAAAAAACTCGTACAGAATGAAAAACTAAGCATTAACGGAGGCACGGAACATAAACTCGTAAAACGGATAATTATACTTACAAGGCAGGTGAGAAGTGATACAAATGAAGGCGGCGTAAAGAAAACTCAACATTAACCTTTCCTTCTTTTACTCCAGAATATAGTAGGGAACTTCAGCCGTGAAGGTGGAGGCATTTTGCCTGCTGCTTTGGGAATTGAACCAGCGACCTTTCAGTCCCAATCCCCTGTCTCTAACTGATAGGCCTAGTGTTGCCTTTTCCTGTGGAATGTTTGGCCAGTCCCTCTTACTCCTGCAGAAAGTTCTATCCATCCCTCTCAGCCTTGAAGAATATTTGACAAATCCTACCTTCCCCTGCAGGAACTTTTTTCAAACCACCATCCACCCTTTCCTTGAAAGGTCGACCAACTACCTACCTACTTTGTACCCCTACTTCTGGAGAATGTTTGACAAACCCTACCTTCTCCTTCTAAAAGTTGTTTGGCCAAATCTTTCTCACTTGTGCAAATATGTCTAGTAATCCAGAGTGCTTCCGATCACCTACAATTTTATCCTCGTAAAGAAACCGAGATTCACTGGAACTGTTAATGTCTCCAGCTCTAGATGTACCCATCCCTTCCTTAGGCCTTCATTTGCTGTTTGGAACCAATCCCACCCATTCCTGTATAACAGTGGTCTCCAACCCTGTTCCCGGAGAACTGCCTTCCTTCAGATTTTATCTCCAACCAAACCCTAACACACACCTTTGACCTGTTCAAGAACTTCTTCAAGGCAATAATCAGGTACTCAGGTGTGCAAGGTTAAGGTTGGAGATAAAACCTGCAGGAAGGTAGACCTCCAGGAACGGGGTTGGAGACCACTGCAAAAGTCTGACCGAACCCAACCATAGCTGCAAACATTCTACCAACCCTTTCTACCAAGATTTAACATCCCACCCACTCATACAAAAAGTTTGACCACTCCCTTTGTTTTTTGCAGGAAGTGATTGGCCCTTCCCTCTGTTTCTGAAGGTTTGACCAGTCCCTCCCATCCCTGTGGAGGGATACTCTTCCTCTTCCTCAATCTTCCATTCTCCAGCATTAAGCTACCCCAGTTCTACCCAACCTACAAACCTTTGGTCCAATCCTGTCTGCTCCTGCAAAACGTTTAATAAATCCCACCCAGTCCTGCAAACACTGTGACCAGTCCCACCCTCTCATGCTGAAGGTTTGGCCAAATCAGTATTTTGACCAGTCCCTCTTGTATAGAACTTGTCCAATCACATCCCTACTACAAACATTTTATCGTCTTAAAGGAAATGATTTTTGCCCTACGGGTGCTGAACACATCGAACCACGCCTTATTCAAGCGAAGTACCTATGCAGACTTTCCTCGGTCCCGCAGAATTCACGCGTTACATGTGTGGTGCCCGGTGTTCCCCAGAGGTCAGGCCTCTTTCCATATATGGTAAAGGACTCTGCCACACGTCTTTCGATTTGGCCTTATACAGAAAGACTCATCAAGTGAATTAAAAATCTGGTCATTGTGGGCGTCAACCAAGTTGTAGAAAAACACTCACGGAATCCTTTTCATTTCAAGACCAATTTCCAAGTTTCATGTAGGGGCGTTAAAAAATCCCTGCCTTGATTAATCCCGCCAATCTCACACACTCTCGCAGTTGTTTTTGTTTGAACCTGCTGCCAATTTTCCAAAAATCTGAACAAAGGAGACATTTAAACCACAGTAAAATGTTAGAATAAGAGGTTTATGTAAGACGAATTAATGAACACATTGCCCTGTGATGGTCTGGTTCAGGTTCCTCGCCGCCTTCACCCAGCGTCGGCTCACAATAAAGGTACTTCCCAGCAATTCACAAGGAGATTGTCAGGTTCAAAGCACTTGTACGTAAATAAACTTGACGTTTCTTTGTCACACAAGCTTCAACTCTGATCGCCTGCTGCTGTCTCACACCTTTAATTATAATTCCTGCTTATTGCTGCCTTATGGAGGGAGGTGTAGTGTCACCCTACCATAAGAGTCTCCTTGATTTCTGTGTTTTACAGAAGGCTGATATCACCAGTAAGGCCATAGAGGACGTTTTATCAAAAACATCAGAGTATCTACAGCCCAACCCAGGTAACTAGTACAAAGAGAAGAGCTATCCGAGCCAAACGGACGGGGGGATTGCTTATGAATTATTCATGCACTTAGAAAAGACATTTATGTAGGTAAAGCAAAAGATGTGTTGATGCATTTGGTTCTGAGCGATGGAGAACCCGGCTATGTAAAATGACATTAGAGACACGGTGTGATCTAATTACCTATAAAATTGCAGTTTGAACAAATCACTTGATCTAACACTAAGCTTGAAGACATGACTGGACCTGTTACAGTCGTTCAGATACTGTGGGAAATTCCCAGGCGTAAACTGTTCAAATATTCTGGGATTTTTTTTTTTTGAATAGCTGAAAAGCATTTCTGTCAATTTATTTATCAGTATGTAGACACGCACTGAACGATGCAGTAAGTTCCCGAATGTGCATGACATCTCATGGTATCTGTGTCCTGTTGTCAGCATCTAGGGCCAAACTGTCCATGCTGAGCTCCGTGTCTAAGATCCGGGGGCAGGTGAAGAGTCCCGGATATCCACAGGCAGAGGGAATTTTGGGAGAGTGCATGACCAGATACGGCCGTGAGATGGGAGAGGACACCAACTTTGGTACACATGTGGATGGGTGTTTGGGATGGATAGGTGTATGTGTGTGTTTGGGTGGCTGGATGGATGGCGGGTGTAAATATATATGAGCCTTCTCACAGTCTTCTACAGTGCTGGGATACATGAAATGAGGGTTATTGTTCCAAAAGCTGTACATTTTATGTAAAATTTCATATATGAAAAATACACAATAGTACGGAGTACCTTCAAATAAAAAATAATCGACAAAAAGTATCAGCTTGTCTTGAAAATATACACCGAAGTTAAATTTGAGTTTCCCACTTGAAATATTCTCAGGATTCCAACTGGAATCATTTTCAAAGGAAAATCTTTGTCATGAAAAGTTTTTCATTCAAAATGAGATAAACGTGATGATAAGATGTCGTTTAACTCAATCGTGCATCGGTGGCAATATCCCCGGTTTGTTCTGCACAGGGCGGATCTGAATACATGCGTCCAAAAGTCCAAACGTGTCCACTCCGAAATCTTTTTTCCCAGTTCTCAAGCTCCAGTTGAACTTCACTTGCAATAGTTCAGACATTTTAATATTGTATTATAATAATGTGTTTCAAATTAAATAAAAAGTTGAACTGGTTTTATCTTAATCTTAATCTATCTTTTTAAAGAAATTGAATTGTTTTGGACTTGCATACTTTCAAAGGCCATAACTTCCAAGAAAATAATGTTACAGCCAAAATGTAAAAAGTTTTCATAACCCTGAACGTTTAAGAAAATTACTACTTAAAAAAAACCTAGCAAATTAAAAACCTTTATTTTTGATCCCTTTGGGACTGATTGCTTTAAAAGACTGTGAAAAATGCCCGTGTGTGTGTGTGTGTGTGTGTGTGTGTTGGTGGGTGGATGGATTAATGGGTGTGCTTGTGGTTGGATGGATTGATGTGTGTGTGTGTGTATTGATGGGTGGATGTGAGTGTTTGGATGAATTGATGGGTGTGTGTTTGGATGGATGTTTGGGTGCTTGATGGATGGATGTGTGTGTTTGGATGGTGGTTGGGTGGATGTGTGTGTGTGTGTGGTATGGTTGTATGCAGTGTTGACATTTTTAGCAGTTTGTTCTACAGTAGCTCATCTGTAAGGTCAGACCAGATGTACTAGCCTTCACTCCCCACACCTATTACTTATCCCTGGGTCCCCATGACACTCTTGTCAGTTCCCTGGTTGTCCTTCCATGGACCACCTTTGGTAGGTACTTATTATGACCTGCTGTTTTGCAAGCTTGTGTGATGTAGGTAAATGTAACATAGTATTGTGTGCAAATGTGTCTAGTTTTATTTGATTCAGAAGTTCAGTAGTATATATCAGATTTGTTAGTTTAGTATCTGTATACTGTTATTATTGCTGTTATCTTTCCTTATTGGTACTGATGCTCCCATGATTTCGCATTCGCGTGAGTGAAACGGACTGCAAATAGAGGTCTTTTCAGGCTATCGAATGCGTTTTAGCAGATTGCAACTATATATTTTGAGTGTAACGGGGGAGTTTTGAAGGCTTTCCTTTTAAGCAACGATTGGTGTGAGAGTGAAGGGTGACAGTAAGACGTATGTCCTGTACTCTGTAGGTGGTGCGCTTGTTGAAATGGGGGAGTCTATGAAGAGACTGGCTGAAGTTAAAGATTCTCTGGATATTGATGTGAAGCAGAACTTTATCGACCCATTCCAGACCTTTGTAGACAAGGATCTCAAGGACCTTCAGGTATAAAAATAAGGTTGATAGAAGAATGAAGAATGTTGTTTTTTTTTTCCCTTGAATTTAATTATTTGATAATAAGTACATTTTATCATTTAAGGGGTTCATTGATTTTAAATTGCTGGCATTATTATAATCCTAATGAAATTACAGCAGTGAGTAACATCACAGTTTCACATTCTTACTCTGCTCTTCTTAATTATCTATTTTTTTTCTCTGTCTAAAACCCCCACCTCCCCCACCAGCACCAGCTGAAGAAGTTGGAGGGCCGCAGGCTAGATTATGACTACAAGAAAAAACGCCAGGGAAAGATCCCAGACGAGGAGCTCCGCGCTTCTCTGGACAAGTTCTACGAGTCCAAAGAGGCTGCAGAGATCAGCATGCACAATCTTTTAGAAACTGATGTAAGTATGGATTAAGGTTAAAAAAAAAAAAATCACAAAAGGAGAGTTTGGGATTCTGAGACGTTTGTGACAGACTATATTCCTGGACTCCATGTGTCCTCATGTCCAAGGCAGTAATATAGATTCAGCTGAACGACACACTGGGCCTTTCCCCACTAACCCATCCTAAATATAACAATCCTCATGGGATTCAAGAGAGTTTCGGAGGACGCTCTCTCATTTGCAGCCAATTACCCAGCATCCCTCACCATCTGCCTCCCATTAGCATATGTTTCAGACACAGGAGGGAGTCTGGCTATACATACAGTTCTCCACCACTGAAATATGTTTATTTATTTCAATATGAATTCCGCTGTTTTGTGTGAGAGTGTGGGTGTGCATTAAATTCATCTGAATCAGTTGAAATTCCCATGCGGAATGAAAAAACCAAGGTAATTAATCATTATTGAGTTATGTAAGAAATATAAGTGAGTAAAAACTGGTTGAATACAAAATACATTTTAGGGTGACCTGCCAAACAAACATTAGAGCAAATAAAATAAAAAAAAAAAAAAAAAAAAACCAAGAAAATAAAAATGACTACAGAAAAAATGCAACAGTAGAATCAAAGACATTTCAGCAGCACCAGGGAAATGGCAACAGAACCCGAAACACTACAGTAGAACCAATCTACTACAGTACAAAGAGAAAAAAACAACCCACTATAGCAAAACTGAAAATGCTACAACAAAAAAAAAACAAGCTGCGGAACTACAGCATAAAAAATCAAAATGATAAACAGTAGAATGTAAATGTATAACAGTGGATGTTGTTGCTAGATGGAGGAGATGTACAGTTTGAAGGCCACAGGCTGGAATGATTTCCTGTGTGGTTCAGCGGTACATTTAGGTGGTATCAGTCTCTCACTGAACGTGCTCCTGTGACTGATCAGCAGGTTGTGAAGTGGGTGGGAGGTATTGTTCAATATAGTCTTTATTTTGAACAACATTCTCCTTTCCGACACCACCGTCAGAGAGTCGCGCTTCATCCCCACAACGTTACTGGCCTTGCAGATCACTTTGTTCAGTCTGTTTGTGTCTGCAACCCAGAGCCTGCTGCCTCAGCATGCAACACCATACAGGATGGCGCTGACCACAACAGACTCAACAACCAAAAAAAGCCAAACATCTACAGCAAAAAAAGAAAAAGAAAAAAAAAAACCAAACACCCTCCACAACAAAACCAAAGTGGTAAACAAATCAACACCAGCTACAGGTAAAAAGATAAAAAGAAATCCTCCAACTTAGGTGGGGGGGGGGGTTGTTAATGTACACCTATGACCCACTAATATGACAGATTTTAAAGAAGTTCTTTGCTATAATATATTACACCTCCTTTTATCACCTGCAGTCTCTTCTTCCTTTTCACCCCTTATGTAATCCGTTGCAGTGTATTTATTTATATTATATTTGTTATTGCACTCATGCAGCATTTTCTAATCTCTTTACTGTTATAAAGATAATAATGAGGCACGTCTTTATTATCCAGGTAGTATCTCCATAGCAGGCATGTTTTTAGTTGGCTTTTATTACGTTTTTTCTTTAGGCCCATTGTCTCTTATATAAATACAGTTGATTTGTGGATTAATGTTCTTTTATTATCTTTTTTGGGGGGTTGTGTTTTGGGCCGGGTTGAGCTTGCTTGCATCACACTTGCATCGTTGCTTTAGGTGTAGTTTACTAGCTGCAATATTTTTCACTGTTAATAATGAGGGAGGAATGTGTTTACAGAGTTACATGCCACTACATCATGCAGAAAACCCCATTTTGCATGAAGGATTAAATAAAGCAGGAGTACAATATGAAACGTGCACATTTGAAGTATTACAGTGTATTATTAATTGCTGTTGGTTAGAAACAGAGAACCTGTGTATGTGCTGTAAGCTTATAAAGTCTAATGATTTATTAATACCATCATTCAGCCACTTGGATACAGCCAAGTGCAGCGGCTACAGGGTCTGAACATAACGTGTAAAGTGTTTAGGTTTGTTGTTAATCATTTACAGTAATATTTGTGTAAGACAGGAAAGTAAGATTTTACCACAACTTCTTCAAAACCTATGAGGACGACTAAGGATTTTTTATCCCCCCAAGTGTTCATTCATTTCATTTTCTAAAGCGCTTAATCCTAGTCAGGGTCGCAGGGAGGCTGGCGCCCATCTCAGCCGACTCTGGACGAAGGCGGAGTACACCCTGGACAGCTCGCCGGGTCATCGCAGGGCAGAAACACGCTGACGGCTGTGCAGCCTCCTCTTGAAAATTAGCAATGGTTCTTTTACATCCTCTCGCCACAGACGATGAGAGACATGGCCGGCATTTGATAACCCAGTTAGCTGCACTGGGGGCCCAAATGTTCAAAGGAAACTATTTCCTTGCCATCTGAAACAGGGAGGCAAATTGTGTCCTAACATTGCACGACTGTAATAGATAGCACGTATGTGACGTTTATTTGCAAAAGGATATATATATATATATATATATATATAAAGATGTATAGGTCGTCTTAGGGACCATTCAGCGATATCTGCCAAGCCTGAAGTCTATAATCGATTTAGTGTATTCTACACAGCGACATAAGAAAAACAAAAAAAATTAGATTTTCGAGAGTTATTTTTGGTGATCCCAGGATAATGCTTTGGGTCATTTTAAAATATGTGCTATCTATTACAAACAAAAGTATAAAAATAGCCTTAAATTACACCTACATCGTAATCCTTGTTTTTGTACAAATCCAATTTTTCCAGTGTTGCAAGTGACATTATCTTCAGACGCTTCTGCCCATATGGGTCACTTGCAAGACTGGAAAAATTCGATCTGTACAAAAACAAGGATTACGATGTAAGTGGGATTTAATTCTATTTTTATACTTTTGTTTTTTTGTCACATCGTGGCTTTTCATTTTCATTCAGGAGCACACCAAATTGTTTCCGTGCCTGGTTGATGGACATTTTCTTATTCATCCTCATTAACTTCATTCTCGTTAAGAGAAAAGCTGCAATAATAGAGCCACCGCTTATTAGCATACTTTTATTATACCCGTGGTTCCGACTGCACTTATTGAAGCTTTTAAATAGAATAATTATAATGAAATGGTGAATAGTTTTGGTGTTTCAGCACCTTTTTATTCATCAAGTTAAGTATTCTCTAAAAGCCATTTCAAGCGAAACACAAAGCCATGTCAGGTAATCTAATGAAATGCTAATTCAGCAGGTAGAACTGGTCGTCCTTTTTTACATTTTTAAATTTTTATTTTTTTCCCTATTTGTCAGTGTAGTTGAACTCATTGATTCGCTGTGTTCAGATGTCCGTTCTGTTTGTGTGGCAGTTAAAAATAATCTGCTGCTTACACACGTCCCCGGATCTACAGATGAGAAACAAATAATGGTTTAGTGTGAGCCACACAACACTATTCCAGCCAGTCAGCAACAGAGGGCTTTTGTACTCATGCGCTGCAGAAACACCCTGTTGCTGATTGGCAGGAGGAGAGATGGGGGTGTGGTTTGTAGTGCTGTTGCTTTGGTAATGTGCCTCCCTGAATTTGGGGGTGGAGCTTCTGAAAGAGGAGTGAAAGGGTGCTGTGTGTTTGTATTTGAATATCATTGGTTGTTCTCCAGAATCGATGACTAGATGAAAAATGAGTCGTAAATGCCATTGTCATGCTTTCAAAGTGTAATACAAACTCAAACCATTTAATTTTTTTCCACTGCTGGCTGCCCCACACTGCATACAGGGGTCGGTGGTGTAGTGGTTAGGGTACTGGTCTCATGATCAAGGGGGCGTGGGTTTGAATCCCTGTTAGACCCCTAATATTCTTGGGGCACTTCCCTAGGGCAAGGTCTTAACCACAAGTGTGCCTCTTTCCACCCAGCAGTATAAAGGGGTAACCAGTAAAAATCCTGGGAAGGTAACCTGTAATGGGCTAGTTTGCATTTTCCTCCTGTGACTGCGTGGGTTTCCTCTGCAGCCTCCTAAAGACATGCACGTTACGCTAATTGCCTGTTCGTAAACAGTGAGCACACACACTCGGAGCAGTGGGCTGCCACACAGTGGGGGTGCCCGGAGAGCAGTTGGGGGTTAGGTGCCTTGCTCAAGGGCACTTCAGCCACGAATGTGGAGGAAGGGAAGGGCCAGCCCACTCCCCCACCACCACTCATATATAGGAGCTGTTCCATCAGTCCTGTCCGTCTGTCACACTTTAGTTTCTGAATGTTTACTTGCCGCGTGCTGAATCTTGCTATGCTTGTTCTGAATCAGAATTATCAAACGGTTCTTTTGGCGAGAGCGTCTGGATCCCTGTGGTCAATTTTTTATTCCTTGTTTCACAAGTCCTCTGATTAAAAAAAAGAAAAATGGGAAAAGCATCTTTATTTTTATTCCCGCCGGTCTTCACTTGCTGAGTAAGCAAAGAATTTTAAACCTGGAACTTATATATACACACACACACACACACGCATACACACACACACACACACACACACACACACACACAGACACCAAGCTGGTCCTTTCGTCGCCCTCTCATGGCAGCTGTTGTCCCTACATCACGTACATCTGTGCATGCGTACCCATCGAATCCAGCGATCTACCCAGTGCGTGCGTGTACAAATGTCTGGCGTGCGAGACTTTCAGAAGTGATTCTTTCGACGTGCGTGACAGAACTGGTCAATGCTGCTTTCGATTTTTAAATTCGAGACTTCAGATTTGATTCCACATGCAGACGTTCTCCATCCTGAGCTGATGGCAGCAGCATCAAAAGCTACCTGGGGGTCCAGGTAGTCCCAGGGGTGAGGTGAAAGGGGGGAGGGGGGTGTATGAAAGGATTTTTAGGGCAACCTCCTTTTTTGAACGTTCTGGAAGACGTTGTGAGAGTGTGTGTCTGGTTTGTTTAAAGCAGGAGTTTCTACAGAACATACAGAGTACGAAATTATTACATCTTCAAATCCAGCCACTGCTTCAGGCTTCTTAAAGGATACAAGAAAGGACAGAATAAAGGTTTCTCTTCTCCCCCTGCTTGTGTTCTTGATCTGTTGTGTTTAAGAAACCTCCCGTCCCGAAGTCTCCTGTCTTTGGTTTGCATAATAGAAATCCGCCAAAAACAGAATAAAGAAAGAAAGGCCTAAGTTGCTGCGGCGCTCTCTGACTCGGTCGTGTTTTTGTGCTGGAACACTGGATCAGCTGCTCACTCGGGATCAGCCTCATTTACTCTGGAGATCTGATCCTGCACTGAGGAGAGCAGCAGCGCCAGTGGAAAACAGTCCTTTAGTGTTTAGTGCTGCGTAATACATGGGAGGAGAATAAAGGTGTGGTCTCTCTCTCTCTCTCTCTCTCTCTCTCTCTCTCTCTCTCTCTCTCTCTCTCTCTCTCTCTCTCTCTCTGTGTGTG
>JAQMYF010000008.1:2233636-2245267 GCA_030014195.1 Neosilurus mollespiculum
GAGAGAGAGAGAGAGAGAGAGTGTGTGTGTGTGTGTGAGAGAGAGAGAGAGAGAGAGAGAGAGAGTGTGTGTGTGTGAGAGAGAGAGAGAGAGAGTGTGTGAGAGAGAGAGAGAGAGAGTGTGTGTGTGTGTGTGTGAGAGAGAGAGAGAGAGAGAGAGAGAGAGAGAGATGTGAAGGAGTGATGCTTTATACTGATTACGCAGTTCTCTGATGATTTCTTCATTTCTGCAGCACCTGCTCTTCCCTCTCGAACCTCCTTACGTCAGAAACGTCAATGTGAGTCTCACACACACACACACACACACACACACACACACACACACACACACACACCTCCTACTGTCTGTGGTACAGGAAGATTTAGACTCGCTGTCTCTCTCAGTCTCTGTATCTCTCTCTTTCTCTCACTTTATCTGTCTGTCTTTCTCTCTTTCTCTCTCTCTCTCTGTCTCTCTCTCTCTATCTCCCTTTCACTCTATCTCTCTCACTCTCCATATCTCTCTCTGACTCTCTGTATCTCTTTCACTCTCTCTCTCTGTCTCACTCTTACTAATCCTCACTCTCACTTGATGACGGCCCCCCTCTCTCACACGTGCACACTCTCACACACACACACACTTGCTGGGTGCCTGTGTTTGTTTCTCTGCCTATATTTGTTTGTCTCTCTCTGTCTTTTTCTGCCTCTCTGTTCATATCTGTCTCATTTACATCCCCCACCCCCCTCTCCTATAGCGGTGGACCAGCCTAGCTGTAGAGCCCTGTACGACTTTGAGCCCGAGAACGATGGAGAGCTGTGTTTCCGTGAGGGGGATGTCATCACACTGACCAGCCAGATCGATGAGAACTGGTACGAGGGCACGCTCCATGGCCAGACCGGCTACTTCCCCTGCAACTACGTGGAGGTGTTGGTACCACTTTCACGCTAAAGCCACCGACCAGAGAAATGAGGGGCAGGCAGGAAGAGAGAATGGAGAGAGTAGAATCGGAGCGCTGGCTGGAGACCTGGAACAGTGTATGAATCTCAACTACGCCACAAGACGTCAGATATTCTGCACAGTACGCTGTCCTCAGTCTAAAACACCGTCCTAACCAGAAGTCCTGCTCTGCTCTCTCGATGGACTGACTGACAGATTATATCCGCCAAAAGAGATTAGATTCGGTATTTTTCCTAAATCTGTAATTTAGCTTTATTTTCTTTAGGAATGTAAGTTTTTTTAAATCATGATGTATCCGTGATTCTGTTCCTCTTCTGTCTTCCCTTCACTTTTCTGTGCTCAGGCCTGTCTTTGCCTTTTTATCAGTTGGACCTCATTATTTCCGTGTTCTCTCTCTGCCCCCTAGTGGCTGTACCAGGATATAACACCACAAACCCTTGAAGCAGCATAAGCTTTTCACCAGAGTCCTGATTGGTGTTTTTTTGTTTGTTTTTTTGTTCCATATTTGGACGGCGAGTTGGCGTAGTGGTTTCTATGTTCTTCCTGTCCTTCCGTGGGTTTCCTCCGGGTACTCCGGTTTTCTCTTGCAGACCAAAGACATGTACGTTAGGCTAATCGGCTGTTCCAAATTGCCCCTAGGTGTGAGTGTGAATGGTTGTGTGTGTGTTGCCCTGCGATGGCCTGGCGAGCTATTCAGGGTGTACCCCACTGTCGCCCAGTACCAGCCGAGATAGGCTCCGGCCTCCCCACATCTCCAGTAGGGATTGTGTGTGTGTGTGTGTGTGTGTGTGTGTGTGTGTGTGTATACACACAGGGGTAAACGGGTGCACATAGTTTTGTTTTAGGGTTCTTCCACCTGCACATTTCTTAAAACAAACACCTGATGCAAAAAATGAATCCTGGGATTAAAAGCCAGAGCGTCCATCAGCTTCTATCACTCGTTTTTGTTTTCTATCTTTCCCCAGTCATCAGTCCATCGTGTCCGGACTGATCTAGTATTATCTCTGCTTGTCCTTTGCACACTGTTTTATAAGCGACACTACAGATTTCACCTCACATCAGGATCAGGCCCCCTGGCGTTAAACCTCGGCTCGCTTGCTGCTTGTTTTTATTGTCCAGCGTGATTAAATCCGGTCGTTTTTCTACAGCTGCGACACTCCCAAGTTCGCTCTACCACACGCACATCCTTTTAATAGATGTGTAATCAGCACAGTGACCAGAGGTGTCGGGCTTTCATAAAGAAGTGCAGTGTGGGAGCATGTGTAGTTTTATAATGTTTTTGAGGACACCCTGTGGACGGACCGATGGTCTCACCCGCCACGTGGTGTTTATATAAGGTATTAAACTGAAAATCCAAATGTCACCTGATGATGATGATGAGGAGGAGGAGGATTATTATTATTATTATTTTGTGAAATATAAACTACCAACAATGAAAGCTTTATTTGAACACATTGCGAGGACAACCAGGCCTGATGGAGAACATTACACACTGTATATGTTGGTCTTTTTATTCCTTTTTTAATATAGATTTAGTCTCTCTCTCTCTCTCTCTCTCTCTCTCTCTCTCTCTCTCTCTCTCTCTCTCTCTCTCTCGTGCTATCTCTCTCTGTCTCTCTCTCTCTCTCTCAAAGTCGTAATTATTTGTGACTGTCTCTCTGTCTCTCTCCCTCTCTCTGTCCTTCCCTCTCTCTCCCCTCCCTCTCTCTCCCTCTCTCTGTCTCTCTCCCTCTCTCTCTCAAAGCCGTAATTATTTGTGACTGTCTCTCTCTCTTCCGTTACTCTGTGGAATGTTTCCTAGTTACAGTGAACATGATAAAGACGATATATTTTCATCTTAAATAAAAAGAAAAATCTTTGTTCTCTGCTTTTAAATTGTGGATCGATGTTATTCCGAGTGTACGGTGGTGTCTCTCAGCTTTAGGTTGGATCCTGAGCTCTGTGTCGTTGTGTGTTTCTTTCTGTTGTCCTTATTAAACATGCTGGTGAGGTAGGAGTGTCTAAAGTCCTGCCCCAAGGTCAAATGTGATCCAGGGACAGATGTTAACAGGCCCATAGCTTCTCTGTTGGAATGTACAGTATGATGGCTGACCTGTCGTCTAACCGTTGCAGTTTTTCCTTTCACCTGATGGCGGCAGCAGACTCCTAATACAGCCTACAGTTTAAAGGAGCCCATTCACTTCCCAGGTATACAGTGGTATCTGTTTCCTCCTGTACGCGAGCATCGATGACCCCAGCACCGGGCGCCATGGTATTAGTAAAGATCACCATCTTGATGCGAGTGCGAGCTCAGAACAGTTTCTTCAGTCGCGCAGCCTTGTTGCTACTGTAAACATACAGAACCAAAACAAGATGTAGAACAGGTAAATCAGAGATACTAAGCCTGTGAGCTTCTCCTTTATTATCAGCCAAAATGAACTGATAGAATGAATGAGAGAGCAGTAAACTAGCAAACCATCAGATCACACCATTCGTCTGTGGCGTATACTTATTAATATATTAAACTCTAGCTTCTCAAAGCTGATTGGTCAGAAAGTGATGATTATTTTTGGTACATGGCTCATTGGGGTGCACAATGGCAGGCATATCCACCTCACTGCAACAAGGGTTCGAGGTTCTGGGTTCGAGTCTCGGCGAAGGGGTTTCCTTGTGGAGTTTACGTTCCCCCTGTGCTTGTGTGGGTTTCCTTCGGGCACTCTGGTTTCCTCCTACAGTCCAAAGACATGCACATTAAAGTCGAGTCACACGTAAGTGAGAAAGCTGTGAAATGGTGCCACGTCGTTTTCGGTTGGTTTTGGCCAAAAATACCGGCATTATGCTCGAAATTGGCGGTCTCTTCGAAAACCTGCAAATATCTTCGATTATCGTAATGGCGGGGTCAAAAGTCCTCGAATTTTGCACCAAATTTCGCGCAGGCTCAAAATTTTTAACCAAGACTGAAAATTTGTCTCGGATTCGACCGACAGTTTCAAATTCCAGGTCGAATTTATTCAATTCTTTTCGAAATAAAATTCGCTCGTGCTATCAGACAAGATCGCTCACGTGTGAGTCAGCTTTGAGGCTAACTGTGTCGTGTGTGTTGGCCTTGCAGTGGATTGGCGAGCTGTTCATGGTGTACCTAATTTTTGCCCATTGTCGGCAGAGATAGGCTCCAGCCTTCCTGTGACCTTAATAGGATTAAAGGTTTTGGCACATGAATGAGTGAGAGAGAAATGAATATTGCTGACGGTCATATTGTCAAGTGTCGTATCACATGTCCTCCTCCTGTAAGAATCTATGATTAAAATCTATAATTAAAAGGGTTGCCATTAAACCCGAATACAAGCATCAGTTGTTGGGGAAAAAAGATTGCTTTATGCTCTAAATGCCTTGAGGGAACAATCTAATCAGAGCCTGCCATATTGGTCATCTCCGATATGAGCTGGGAGCAGAATATTGTGTGTAAGTGAGGATTCATGTGTTTGCAGATGGATGTTTTCACCCAGTGAAGGCGTGCCATTTGGCATGCTGTGCAGTTTATGGAAAGCCAAATGCTCCAAAAACAGTCTACTCGTTCTGAAAGCACACAAACATTAACCAGCTGTAACTTTGAAACCACTGAGAGGTCAAGTGAATACCAGTGATTATCTCATTACAGTACCATCTGTCATGGGGTGGGGTGTATTGGGCAGCGAGCGAATAGTCAGTTGACAGGTGTAAGAATCTGAAGGACCAAATTCGGGGTCAAATTATCATAGCTAGACACCCAAGTCTTGTTGGATGCGTGGCTTGGTGTGGGTAGACGGGCTCCCGTGGATAGGTCTGGTGGGAGCTACCAGTTGGCAGTAGTTAGTGCCTACCGAAGTGGTAGAAGGGAGAACAAACGGTGAAGCGGGGACCTGGGGTGGACTGGGGAGTGAAGGGTCAACCGTGTGGTCTGATCTCACAAGAGAACACAAATTACCAAAAAAAGAAATAAAAAGGTGAATACTGACTATGATAGAATGGTCTCAGAACATGCAGTGTAGCTGCAGGCCAGTCCGAGTGCACATGCTTGACCCCTGTCCAAAACCGAAAGTGCCAACGGCAGGCACGTGTGCAATGGAAGAGGGCGGACTTGTCTGATGAATCACATTTTCCTTTATGGACAGCTGGTTGCATGTGGTGTTGATAGAAGAGATGTTCCCTGATGTGTTTCTGTGTGGAGTTTGTGTGTTCTTACACGAGTTTCCTCTGGGGTACTCCAGTTTCCTCCCGAAAGCGCATGCAGACATGCACATTTCGCTAATTAGACGTTCCATTTGCCCCTAGTTTTAAAGGTGAATAGTTATGTTTGTGTCGGCCCTGCGATGGTCTGGCGAGCTGTTCAGGGTGTACCCCGCCTTTGCCCAGAGTTGGCTAAGATAGGCTCCAGCCTCCCTACAACCCTACTAGGATTAAGCAATTTGCCAAATGCGTGAGTGAGTGCTCTCTAAAGGCAGTAGCCTCTTCATTTATTTATTTTCTAACCCACTTAATCCTAATTAGGGTCGCGGGGAGGCTGGTGCCCATCTCAGCCGACACTGGGCAAAGGTGGGGTACACCCTGAACAGCACGCCAGACCATTGCAGGGCTACACACATGCAACCATTCACACTCACTCTCTGTGTGAGTGATTTGGAAGAGCTAGTTAGCCTACTGTCCATGTTTTTGGACTGTGGGAGGAAACTGGAGTACCTGGAGGAAACCCTGCAAGCACAAGGAGAACATGCAAACGCCCTCACCAAGCCCGGGAAGTAAACCCAGGCCTTCTTGCTGTGAGGCGGACGTGCTAACCACTGCGCCACCGTGCCACCCCAGGAGCCTCTTTGAACTGGATAAACAAGTCCAAACCGTGGAGGCCCTCCATTACAACGTACAGGAATTAAAGGATGTGCTGTAAACTGATAGGTGTCGGATACTACGGTACACCTTCAGAGGTCTTAGTAATAGGCATGTGATGTTAATGTTATGGCTGAATGATGTGTATGTACAGTATATCGTGTGGGTGGGTGCGGGATCATGGGATGTTATTCATGTCTATGACATCATAAGATAATCAGGAAATGTTTATATTTACCGGAAACTGGGCCAGTACCACACTGATAGTCGATGATACATGGCCTTGAGTACTCTTCACTCATTCATCTACCCATCCATTATCTACACTGCTTATCTGTCAGGGCCACGAGGGAAGCTGGAGCCAATAAGACCCTGAACAGGTCACCAGTCCGTTGCAGGGCGTCTTTCCTCAGAGATATTTATTTCAGTTTGGACACATAGCTTTTCCTTCACGAGTTGTTTTCTCTGGCCAGGATGGAAGTGTTACTCATCTCAACCGAGTTTTGTTTGGACTTAGACTGCTCGGTGATGAATCTGCTCCTCAGGAATCTTCGCTCTTGTCATGAGACATCTGTTTATAATTCCACACGCATGTTTAATGTTTATGTCATGATGTCATGAGCGCGCCTCACACACATTCTTTAGATAGCAAAGATTCACCAAAATTTACATGAGCTGAAGTCCAGCGACGCTTTGCTTCAACAGGACCAAATATCATCACAGGATCGTAGTGTTGTGTTTATATTGAGAATACTTAGAGCATGCATACAGTGAGGTCCATAAGTATTTGGACAGTGGCGCAATTTTTGTATAATTGTTTTTGATCACTGCCTTTTTTATTTTATTTTATTTATATTTTTTTACACAGTGGCCCTATTTTCAGAGTCTCAAAAGTAATTGGACGCACCATCACTGACTCATTTGCCAAACCGCTTAGTCCTACTAGGGCTACAGAGAGGCTCATGCCTATCTCAGCCAACACTGGGCAAAGGCGTGGTGCACCCTGAACAGTTAACCAGAGCGTCGCAGGACAACACACCTAGGGGAAATTTGGAACAGCAAAAACACAAAGACAAGTCAACACAAAGACACCCTCGCCAAGCCCAGGACTGGAACCCAGCACCTTCTTGCTGTGAGGCGTACGTGCTAACCACAACACCACCGTGCCATCCCACAAAATAACTTAAGCAACGTAATTATTAATGTTTGGGTGCAGATCCTTTGCAATTGATAGTTGCTTATACATGGGCACTTGGGGACCAATCTGCCCCAGCCCAACTGGCCTTGTAAAAACGATTTGTTCCTGAACAACTTTACACCAATGGGTGCAACTTGCTCCACTTTTTCGAGGTGGTACAATTTGTTCCATGGCATGGGTGACAAGCAGGATGGTATATATGTGCACAGTAGCGTCCTTATTGGTTATTAGGTCGTTTGACAGGCTTTTGCTGCAAGTGGGCGGTTCCTCTCTAGTGGTTTGATTGCGGGTTGTCCCTTTAGCTTCCAATGCAAAATGATTTAAGAGTGACTGTGTATACACTCAGGCAAGTTGTTCTGGGGCAACGTGTTCCCATTTGGAAAAGCAGACAATTACTCCCTGAAGTCTGGAACCCATAGGCATCACCAAGTGTTGAATCTCCTCCCTTGACATGCTTTAGCAGGACTTTACAGTGTCACCTTCAGTTGCTGATGGATTGAGGGTAGGTCTACCTGCTCTCTTTTCTTCAGTAAGCGAAAAACATGCTCATTTGGCTTGGATTGGATTTGCAGGGTGATTTGGGTCATTAGCCGTTTGTACTGAGCCTTCCAATGAGTTTTGTAGCATTTGACTGTAACCGAGCAGAAAGTATAGTCCTATACATTTCAGAACTCATCTTGCTGCTTCTGTCTTTAGTCACAAAATCAACTAGAGACACACTAGAGTGTAGTATAGAATGTAATTGGTTCCTCCGCCAGGCACAAATTGATCATTATAACTTGGTATAGTTATAATGAAATGTATCCCCCTAGTGGTGGTCGGATGAACAGTTTGCCTCATGTGAAGGTTTCGAGATTTTTTTTTTCCCAACATGATCCCATGCACAGATCACGTCCAAAATGTACTGGTTTTTTTCCAGGCCCAGGCCCCACCCCTCCACCAAGTTTGATAAAAATCAGATCAGTAGTTTTTGCGTAATCCTAATAAAAGGTAAACAAACAGATATTGGTGAATACATAGCCTTCACTGCAAATTTATTTATTGAACTAATGGTTGTTCTGTAAAATTCTGCATCCAGATATTGAGCTGGACCTGCTTCAAATGTAACGGGTTCATGCCAGACCCATACGCCATCCCCCTACCAAGTTTGATGAAAATCACTTTAGTAGTTTTTTTACGTAATCCTGCTAAAAGGCAAACAAACGCACGCTGGTGAATACATAGCTTCCCCTCTGAAGCGGCGGCGGAGGCAATAAACACCATTGACCCACTTCCACTTCCATACATGCCTATGTTGTTTATGATATGGTATGCTTTGGATCATGAGTCCTTTCTCTCCTTCTCCATACTCTTCTCTTCCCATCAATCTGGTACAGGTTAATCTTGGGTTTATCTGAAATGCATTCACAAGAAATATGTTTCCTATTGTTTTCATAAAGTAATGAAAAAGGCCAGATGAGTCATTATTATCAGTATATCATTATTATTGTGTATAATTCTTTACTCTGTGAAAAGTCTGTCACTTAATTTAAAGACATTTATTGGCTGCTGGTTGCTGTGGTGAGAAACATGATTAATGAATCAGGTTCATTCATTTTTGGCCTTTCTATTTAAAACACACTAGCCAGCCAGCAGCACTCTGGACTCAGGGATACTGAGAGAACAGCCAATTAAGTGCTGGTGGTTCCTGCAGGAGAAGTAAAAAAAGTGCATATCTGGTGTTGTTTACCCCGATCCTATTGTTCATTCATTCATTTTCTAAGACACTTGATCTTATTTAGGGTTGCGGGGAGGTTGGCGCTCGTCTCAGCCGACTCCGTGCTGAACAGCTCGCCAGACCATCGCAGGGCCAATACACCAAGGGGCAATTTGGAACAGCCAATTAGCCTATTGTGCATGTTTTGGACTAATGGAGGAAACCAGAGTACCCGGAGGAAACCCATGCAAGCACGGGGAGAACATGCAAACTCCACAGAGAAACGCCGTAACCGAACCCGGGAATCGATCCCGGGACCTTCCTGCTGAGAGGCGAACGTGCCAACCACTGCGCCACCCTGATCCTATTATTTTATTTGAATTATTTTCATTTGTTCTTTTGCTGAACTGCTACATCCTGCTAGGGTCTTGATTGTGCCTCTGTCCACCCAGCAGTATAAATGGGTACCTGTAAAAATACCGGAAATGGATCCTGTGGTGGACTAGCGTCTTATCCAGGAGGAGTTGAACTCGTAGTTACTTCACGCTACAGAAACCTGGAGCTGTGGCTGTGATCAGCCTCTAGGCTCAGGTGGAAAAAGCCCAGCAGACTTTACGTACCTTTGCCACACATGACAGCTCATATTTTGCATACTTGAACAACAAACTCTGATTATCATGACAGCTTGTTCTACTTACATTTGTCATCAACCCAAAACTATTGAGTGTGTTTTCTTATCACTGGAATTGCACAAATGTGATAATCATATATTTGGCATATTTCCTCATCGTCTCCTTCCTGGCATTTTCTCTGTCTATTTAGATAAATAAATAAATTATAATCTTGTCCCTCCCCCTTCATAGCCAGCCAGCTAACTGGAGCCTGTTATTCCATATGCATTAGCATTCTGTACACTTGTACTCACTCACTCACTCACTCACTCACATTTGCCGAACCGCTTAATTCTATCAGGGTCGTAGGGACGCCGGAGCCTTTCTCAGCCGACACTGGGCAAAAATGGGGAACAGCAAACCAGACCATACACCCACACTCACACCTATTGGAAATCTGGGACATCAGACTAGCCTAATGTGCAGGTCTTTGGACTGTTGGAGGAAACCGGAGTACCTGGAGGAAACCCACGCAAGCACAGGGAGCACATGCACACTCCACAGAACAACGCCCACTCCAAGCCCAGAACTCGAACCCAGGACTTTCTTGCTGTGAAGCGATGTGCTAACCACTACACCACCGTGCCGCCCATACTGGAACATTTCCTGATAATAAAACTTATTCAGTCATTCGTTTTCTAAGCCATTTAATCCTAATTAGGGTCGCGGGGAGACCGGCGTTCCGTCAGCCGACATTGGGTGAAGATGGAGTACACCCTGATCAGCTAGGCAGACCATCGCAGGGCAACACACATACAACCATTTACACTCAGTCTCACAGCTAGGGGTGATTTGGAACAGTCTACTGTGCATGTTTTTGGACTGTGGGAGGAAACCGGAGTAGCACGGGGAGAACATGCAAACTCCACACAGAAATGCCCAAATCCAGGTCCTTCTTGTTTCCAAAGTCTATTTTACAGGAATCATATTTGAGATTTGAGAACTGGAGGTAGGCGTTGTCTAAAATGGGAACTGAGTGGGCTGAAAGCAAAGTCCATACAAAATGTACTTCTTCTCATCTGGAACATCCTGATATTACACACAAGTTAAGAGCTAACGAGATATATATATATTTTCTCTAATAATATTTTGAGAGGCACAGTGGTGTAGTGTTTAGCATATCCACCTCACAGCAAGAAGGTTCTGGGTTCGAGTCCCAGGCTCGGCGACATTGATTCTGCATGCAGTCTGCATGTTCTCACTGTGCCTGTCTGGGTTTCCTCCGGGTCTCCGGTTTCCTCCCACATGCACATTAGGCCACGTAATTAGCTGTTCCAAATTGCCTCTGGGAAGAGTAGGCCATTGGGTTGTGGTCAGCGTGTTTCTGCCCTGTGATGGCCTGGTTGTCCAGGGTGTACTCTGCCCTCACCCACAGTCGGCTGAGATGGGCAACAGCCACCTCGTGACCCTAATTAGGATTAAGCGCTTCAGAAAATGAATGAATGAAATTGCCTCTGAGTGTAAGTGTGAATGGTTGTGTTTGTGCTGCCCTGCGATGGCCTGGCAAGCTGATGATGGTCAGGGTGTGGGCCGGCTTCACCCAGGGTCGGCTGAGATAGGGTCCAACCTTTCTGTGACCCTTATGAGATTAAGGTGGTCTGGGGAAAAAAAATGAATAACTCTATTATCTTGCATTTGTCTGTTAATAAGCAAGGCAGAACACACACACACACACACACACACACACACGTCTCTGTTAGACTGGTGTATATAACCAGTCCAGATAATTTGCTCTAAGCTCCCATCAATACGTTGTTTCCACCCGTAACTGTCACTCACTGGATGTTTTTTGCACCATTCCATGTGTACTCTAAACACTGTAGTGTGTGAAAATCTCAGGCGATGAGCTGTTTCAGAAATCAAAGCAACCCATCTATCACCAACAATCAAGCCACGTAGGTCTGAGTGGAATCGAAAAAATATTCATATCATTCCTGCTTTTATATTCGTAATATTTATTATATGTATGGAGGCTTTATGTGTGTTTTAAAATGAACACAGAAAACAATGCTGCATCTCTCTGCCCCCCTCTCCCTCTCTCCCCCTCTCTCCTCTCTCTCCCCATCTCCCCATCTCCCCCTCGCTCTCTCTCTCTCACTCCCCCTCTCTCCCACTCTCCCCCTCTCCCCCTCGCTCTCTCTCTCTCTCTCTCTCTCTCTCTCTCTCACTCCCTCTCTCTTTCGCTTTCTGTCTCTCCCTCCCTCTCTCTCTCTCCCTCTCTCTCTCTCTCTCTCTCTCTCCCCCCCCCTCTCTCTCTCTCCCCCTCTCTCCCTCCCCCTCTCCTCCTCGCT
>JAQMYF010000008.1:2245322-2264482 GCA_030014195.1 Neosilurus mollespiculum
TTTAGTTTTCCTTTTGCTTCTGTTTGCTGTCTTCTTTCTTTTTCTGTCCCCTCCAGTCAAGTCCAGCAAGATTCCATGGATTCCATAACACAAATCAACAGTAAATAAATAAATGAATCAGATTATCAAGAGAATTCTTATACCCATAAACCTCCCCTTGGAAAAGCAAATTTGTTCGGCACAACACGGCAACCAGACTGCCATTCTGCTCGCTATGATGCTGGACAGGACAAAAAACCTGCACGATTTGCTCAATGTATTTCTTCCTGCTGGGTGTCGTGCCACCCTCCTCACGAGCTCAAAGCTGGTGGGGGACCCGGTTTAGTTGCCGACCACTCGACCATGTGGTAGGTTACGGTGTTCCAGTAGCAGAGCGAACTCTGAGCAAACTAACTGGTGGTTCCATATTGCCCCTAGGTGTGTGTGAGTCTGTGAATGGTCATGTGTGTATTGGCCCTGTGATGGTCTGGCGAGCTGTTCGGGGTGTGCCCTGCTTTCGCCCAGTGTCGGGGTCATAGGGGTAAGCAGTTTATCCTGGAAAGTGTCATGTGATCCCAGTCAGTAATAACGGTGGAGTAGGACTTTCATGACTGTGATGTCATGATTCTACTTCTGGGTCAAAAAGTGTAAAACGTGACCCCGCAGAATTATTGCTATTTCCGTTTAGTATGACATCACCAAATTTCTTCCACGTTTCTGTCCACGCAGTTCGACTTTCTGTTATGACGTCATAATTCTGTTTCTGGTTCGAAGATCCAAGCTCCTTGTGTTCTAGCCATCGTCCACGAGAACCGGTCTGCCAGGTCATGTGACTGTGATAGCTGATAACGGAGGAGTCGGACTTTGTTTTTTTTGTAGAAATGCAGGAGTGTGTATAATAAAGTGTACAGTGAGTGCATATGGTCATTGGTTCAGCTCTCCTCCTCTAACCCTAACCCATAAGATCCACCCTTGTTACACTGAGTTGTCTCCGCCCACTGATCTACCTGGGTGGGCGGAGTTAGCTCAGGTCCGACTCCGCCCTCCTGTGCAGTACAAGGTGCTCCCCCTGGTTAGAAACCATTTCCCTGCGTTCTGATCCTGTTGGCGTTCCATATCCGTGATCCGCGCTTTGTCCCCCGCCACCGGTCCGCTCAGATCCCGAGCTGGCCACGGCCATGGCGGCGGCACCGGTGAAGCAGCGGACCGGGTCGAGCCGAGCTCAGCTTCCGCCCTGCTATTATGAGGGATATCTGGAGAAACGGGGAGCGAAGGAGAAGGTGAGCAGCTGATCATCATGTCGGGGTCCAGGCTGCAGTGAAGTCGCACCCACCGGCTTTATTTCGCTCAGATCTCTCTCTCTCTCTCTCTCTCTCTCTCTCTCTCTCTCTCTCTCTCTCTCTCTCTGCTGTGTGTGTGTGTGTGTGTGTGTGTGTGTGTGTGTGTGGGTGTCACTAAGGATTAAATGTTCACACCTTTGCGGATTAAACACGTTTCTGTGATGAACCCGGTGTTAATATATAAAACTGCATTTAATAGGATTTAAATCTTGCACGGGTGGAACGGTGCTGAAGGGGTTAACACGTCCTGGGTTCGAGTCCCAGCCATTTCTGTGTACAGTCTGCATGTCCGTGCTTGCATGGGTTTCCTCCGTGGTACTCCGGTTTCCTTCTACAGCTCGAAGACACGCACATTAGGCTACCTGGCTGTTTTAAATTGCCCCTAGGTGTGAGTGTGAATGGCTGTGTGTGTGTGTGTTGACCCTGCAATGGACTGGTGAGCTGTTCAGGGTGTACCTCACCTTCATCCAGTGTCGGCTGAGATAGGCACCAGCGTCCCTGCGACCCTAATAGGACTGAGAGGTTCGACAAATGAGTGAGTGAGTAAATCTTGTACTTGGAATAAATGTGGCAAAACACACACACACACACATCTTGGTTAGAATGGTCGCTCTCTCTTTCTCTCTCATATGTGTGTTAGTGACTGAAAGAATGAGAATGTGGATACAGTTGGCTGAAATGAGTTTCTTTCAGAAGGTGTCTCGGGTTCTGACATCCAAGGGAAACTCAGGGTCGAGCTGCTGCTCCTCTATATCGAAAGGTTTCAGTTGAGGTGGTTTGGCCATCTGATTGGGATGCTTCATTGTCACCTCTCTTAGAGGTGGACCTAGAACTCGGCTGAGGGAATATATATATCGCATCTGGCCTGGGAACGCCTTGGGATCCCCCAGAAGGAGATAGGGAGTGTCGCTAGGGAAAGTGATGCCTTGGTTTCCCTTTTAGACCTGTTTCCTCTGCGACCCAACTTTGCATGAGGAAGTGGAAGAAAATGGATGGACAGATGGAGGTATATAATGTATGTCTGTACTGCATACGTACAGGATGACCCAAAAACCTCTCGTAAATAAAAGGTTAAAGATAAACAAATTAATATTTATACACATGAACCTTCGTGAATCAGGAGAGGCGGTGCTGAGGTCTGTTGGAGGCCCAACCCCAACACCAACCCCTTGATGTTGAAGAAGTGGATGTGTGGTTTCAGTACTCAGCTTAATCCTACGAGGGTCGCGGGGAGGCTGGAGCCTATCTTAGCCAACAGTGGGTGAAGGCGGGGTACACCCTGAACAGCTCACCAGACCATTGCAGGGTCAACGCACACACAACCATTTACATTCACACTCATACCTAGGGGCAGTATGGAACAGCTAGTTAGCCTACTGTGCATGGCTTTGGATTGCGTGAGGAAATCGGAGTACCCAGAGGAAACCCATGCAGGCACATGGAAAACATGTAAACTCCACACAGAAACACCCTCACCGAGCCAAGAACTCGAACCCAGGACCTTCTTGCTGTTAGGTGGACGTGCTAACCGCTACGGCATCATGCCAGCCAGTCTGTATAATAATTTTTATATCATTATTTAAATAAATAAAGTTTTCAGCAAATTTCCTGGTGTAAATATTCACAGCCTTAGCTACCATTTAGCCTTCCATGTCGCTAAAAATATACGTTGCCAGAGTTTAATAAATGCAGCCAGGTCTGTTCTTGTAGTGTACAAAAGAAAGAATGTGTATAAATATACAAATTTAATTCTTATCACTGCTGCATAATTGCCCCCCACCCCCACCTCCACCTCCCATTACACACACTGCAGATTGATGGCCCTGTCGTTCCCTGCCTGCATTATGGTGTGTATAATGTGATTTATGACCAAGTGTTAATGTTAAGGTATCAGCTGGCACTTAAGTAAAATGTAATCGAGGAAAATTCGAGGACAAAGGAAGCCAGACGGATTGGAAAATAAATGTACGAGGGGGTCAGGTGCAGTGGGTGTGGGGAGGGGGTTGTGGGCAGGGGATTGAATGTATAGATTAAGGGTTTGTGTGTGTGTGTCTGTGTACTTGTACTTGCTACCTATTGAGGACTGAAAGTTGTACCGAAAAGAGTGAGGACATTTTGGCTAGTTATCACATCCTCACAGAGCTGGTTGGGGTTAGGGTTAGGGGGAAGGTTGGGGTTAGGGGGAAGGTTGGGGTTAGGGTTAGGGGGAAGGTTTGAGTTAGGGGGAAAGTTGGGGTTCGGCATTTAATTGTGATGGTTAGAGTTTGGTTAAGAGGTTAGGGCATGCATTGTCAGTGAATGTCCCCACAAAGGTAGAAGTACAAGATGTGTGTGTATGTATATGAGAGAGAGAGAGAGAGAGAGAGAGAGACAGCTGTGCTTCATGTTTCCCTTGGGGGCTTAAGCTACCTCTGAGCTTTAAATTTGGCAAAACAAGCCAAAAAGAATGAAGAGAGTGCAAATCTGTAATCTCTGCCAAAATGAGAGCACGTTGCTTTATTGTTTGAGTCAGGAGTTTGGACGATGATGATGATGATGAAGAAGAAGATGAAAATCCTAACAAATACAGAAAGGGTCTCTTTATAAAGGTTACTGCCTGTGTTCAGTCTAATCTTTTATACAGTATACCGGAGTGGCAACTGCCTGCCAGCGAACTCCAGAAGATGAAACTGGTCTGGCGCAACTTCTTACACAAGATACTAAAAGGAGGCTAGAAAAGGAAAGGGTCGCCTAAGTGTAATAGTCCAGAATGTGATGGCGTTGATGGGGAATTGGATTGGAGCTTTAAGATATCTAATGCAGACTTGTGAGAGAGAATCCAGAACCAGCCCGCAAAGCTATTCTGTTTTTAATAATAACTAAAGTACCTGGGACACATTATTGGACACTACAGTTGAAAAGAATAGTGATGAATAAAGCAGACTTTAAAGGGGACATGTGGTGAATTAGTGTTACTCGCTCTTTAAATCGATAACAAAGGATATCAGCGGTTTCTTCCGGCAGCATCAGTCTTTGCCCCATGTGCATTTCCCTCACTCACTCACTCACTCACTTGCCGAACTGCTTAATCTTATTAGGGTCCCAGGGAGGCTGAAGCCTATCTCAGCCAACACTGGATGTAGGCGGGGTACACCCTGAACAGCTCGCCTGTCCATCGCAGGACACAGACACACACAACCATTCATATTCACACTCACACTTAGGAACAATTTGGAACAGCCAATTAGCCTAATGTGCATGTCTTTGGAGTGGAGGGGAAAACTTTCACCTGAGTGACGGGTATCCAAGAACAATGAGTTCAACACTGGGAAGAACCCTGGGTGGGGAATTCACTAGAATTAAGATCATATGCATATAAAAATGTTTTGGTAAGTTAGCATGCTGGGTTAACTATTCAGGCACTCATTTGCTGCACCTAGGGGCAAATTGAAACTGCCAGTTAGCCTAGTGTGTGTGTATGTCTTTGAACTGTGAGAGGAAACTGGAGTACCAGGAGGAAATCCACACAAGCACAGGGGGCACATTCAAACCCCCACTGAGCCCAGGACTTGAACCCAGGAGCTTCTTGCTGTGGAGTGGACGTGCAAATCACGTGCCGCCCCTGCGTTAATTAGCCAGAAAATGATTTTCATTTTGCACATTGTTCTAAACCAAAAATTTGAATTAATCAATAAAATCCATTATTCACCTTAATTAGCATTAATTAAATGCAATTTTATATCATTAGTTAGCATTCATTTGCATGTCTGCAATCATTGATGAAATTTAATATATTAAACTTCATGCTATTTGTTCCGCTCTGTGATACATTACTGGAACATGTATTACAAACAACATGTTATCTTTTTCTGATAAAGGAAATCAAAGTAGCAGAATTTAGCAAATTAATATAGCAAAATTTTATGAAGTTACATAATAATTGTAGTGAATGTCAGCGTTTTTGCAGATAGTAGTAAATGAACAGGATCCGGATCCAGGACAGTACTTTGGAAGGATTTTTTATCATCATTCGATAGGGTAAGGAGGCCGAAATTACCCAGAATGCACCAGGAGAAAAAAAATACAGAGCTTGCAGAACAGGCCACGAGTTGAAAATCTGTGGGGTGACCTGAAGAGAGCTGTGGGACATGCCCTCGCAATCTGAGAATTTGAAGTGTCTTTGCGAGGAAGGTTGGGCAATGATTGGCAGGTCAGTATGTACCATCCTGATAGCCTCCAACCCAAAAATGCAAATCGAAAAGGTGTTTCAGTGAAGTATTAGTGAAAGGCTGTGCATGTTTATGCAACCAGGTTATTGTAGGCTCCTGGGTTTGATTTCTGGTTTCGGGCGTTTCTGTGTGGAGTTTGCATGTTCTCCCTGTTCATGCGTGGGTTTCCTCTAGGTTTTCAGGTTTCCTCCCACAGTCCAAGAACATGCTTAGTAGGCTAAATGGCTGTTCCAAATCACCCCTAGGTGTAAGTGTGAAAGGTTGTGTGGGTGTTGCCCTGCGATGGTCTGGCGAGCTGTTCAGGGTTTACCCTGCCTTTGCCCCGAGTCGGCTGAGATGGGCGCCAGCCTCCCCGTGACCTTAATTAGGATTAAGCAGCTTAGAAAATGAATGAATGAATGGAGATATGCAAAGAAAATACTTCAAAGAATTCTGAACTGCTGAGAATTTTTGTAGAATGTAGATTAATATTCATACTGAACCACAGTTCTTTCTCTTTTTACGCAGGTGTCTCGGCGTCTGTGGACATGCTTATGTGGCAACACATTATACTTCTTCAACAATGCGAAGGACACACATGTAAGCATTATTATTATTTGAACTATTTTTTTTAATGATATAGATTTATGCACTGAATAAAGGCGGAGCTCTCGATAGAGTGTCTCGATAGAGGTGTCCGAGGATGGTGTTAAGAGCAGTGCGGCTCCTTTAAGGACTGAATCAGCTTCAGCCCAGGAGGAAGTAAATAAATAAATACATACATAAACAAATCTCCTTTGTATTTCCTGACTGCGGTCTGGAGCGGAAGCAGGGAAGGTTAACTCTGAGTTTTCTTTTCACCGCCTTTCTCTCGCTGAGAACCGTTTAACGAGTTCCGTTTTCCTGTTCGTGTTTGGAGTAGTTTTGCTCAGCGTAAGTTTGAGTTAGTTCAGCAACAACTCAGGCGTGGACGTGGGACAACCATCGAAGTCACGCTGCATGCCTGGGTGACTGCACTATGAAAACACATTATGAAGATCAACAGAGAAAGATTGACATGTCCAAATTCTTTCCCCCCCCCTGATGTTTAGGCAGATGTTTATTTTGAAAAGGAAAAGGCATTTTTAGAGGGATGCCTTCATTATCAGTTTTTTATTTATTTATGATGTTTGATTGCTGTCTATTGGATTATAGATACAGAGGGAACAAGAGGGGTGCAAACTTTTAGCATACAGATATAATCATTAGTCTCACAAAGTGAAATAATAGCACCAACTGTGGCACAAAAAAATAACTTGTACCATTTTAGTAGTGCCTTTCTTTAATTAGATAAAAATGACTTCCAGGGACATAAAAAAATTCAAAGTGGTCAAACGTGCAAAGTTTTCCAGGTAGGTAAACAAAATTATCATGCACGTTTGAAAAAAACTGTTTAGCTATACGTGGACAAACGTTTATATACACTTGACTATTAACCCATCTGTAGCTTCTTCCCAAAGAATTGTACAGAACGTCTTCGTCTGCGCTCGGGTTATAATTTCCCTTCACTAGAACTAAGAGACTCAAACCTGTTCTATCATGACCGTCCCCCCTGTGCACACAGCGAACTCCATGAAGACATGCCTTACCAAGGTTGCAGTGGGAGAATGGGAGTCGCCTGCACGGAGCACCGACCTCAACCACACGGAACACGTTTGGGATGAACTAGAATTGTTCAACTGCAGGTGTCCCCACCTAACATCAGTGCCTGACCTTAATAATGCTCTTGAGGATGAATGATCCCAAATCCACACAGCTACACTCCTAAACCAGGTAGAGATCTTTCCCAGAAAAGAGAAATTTATTATAACAGCAAAGAGGAACAACACCTGGAGTCCAACCATCAAGAAACACAAATGAGTGTCATGATCAAGTGTCCACAAAGTTTTGTCCATATAATTTATATGGAGTGAGTTGAAGCATGAAGTGCCTTTATATTTTTTTCACTCATTGTGAAAAATTGTGTGTGTGTGTGTGTGTTTCCATACAGTACGTAGAGAAACTGGACCTGAGTGGATTTGTGTCTCTAATCGATGACTGCAGTCGGGACAGGAATCTGGAGGCAGCTAGAATGAATTTGCGCATGAAAGATGGAGAGACCAAACTAACGGTGAGTTTGCATGTTCTACCCATGCTTATGCGGGTTTCCTTTGGGTACTCCGGTATCCTCCCCCCCTGTCCAAAGACATGCACATAAGGCTAATTGGTTGCTACAAATTACCTCTAGGTGTGGATATTTATGTGAATGGTTGTGTGTGTTGCAATGTGATGGACTGGTGAGCTGTTCAGGGTGTACCCTGCTTCCGCCCAGAGTTGGCTAAGATGGGCTCCAGCCTCCCTGCAACCCTAGATGGATTAAGTGGTTCGGCGAATGAATGAATGATGATATTTGACCCTACATGCATAACTGGAAAATAATCCATCCTTCCAATTATCAGTCAAGGTTGCTTCATAACTCTTGGTATATAATGCTTTTTAATGTCTCATTAAAATATTTTAAGTTTGATTGATATTGATATGCATCACATGATAGGCTTCTTGTAAGATGATTGGCAGTGCACGCTAACTTTACACACATTCCTGAGTTACCAAAAAAACCCACATAAGTGTGAAATTACAGTGTGGCAATAAACATATAGGCAAAGAACAGGCCTTCGGGATAAGGTGTTCTGAACAAACAGATCAAAGATGGAGTTGTTTGGCCACAATCACAGACCACATGTGACACAGACCAAAGACAGACCAAAGACAGCAAGACGGTTAAGCAAAGTGGTGGAAAAGTGATGGCTTGGGCTTGTTTTGCTGCCTCAGGGACAGGACAGCTTGAAGTCATTGATTTAACTATAAATTCTTATTCTATCAAAGAGTGCTTGAAGATAATGTTGGGCCTATCTGTCCGAATGATGAAATTGAACCAGTGCTGGACATTTTAGCTGGATAATGATCCTAAGCACATAAGCAATTCCACGGAGAAATGACTCATTCATTATTCACTCATTTGCCAAACCACTTTATCTTATTAGGGTCGTGGGGAGGCTAATGTCAATTTCAGCTGACACTGGGCGAAGGCAGGATACGCCCTGAACAGCACACTAAACCATCATAGCGCCACCACACACAACCATTCACACACACATAGGGGCAATTTGGAACAGCCAATAGGCTAATGTGCATATCTTTGTACTGTGGGAATATTGGCGAATATTTAGCGACATCCTCCTTGCCTTTGTTAATCGTCCCAAGAAAGCGAACCGATCAGATTGCCCCATTTCCGTGTATTATATCCGAAACTACCTTGATCCAACAGCCTTGTGATTATCTGCTTCCTGGAGACTGTGCTGGTTTTTAGTTACAATGTATATGAGGGTTTTGACACTAGAAGTTTATTTCTGGTTTTACAAGTCTTTCATGTCCCAAGAAAGTCACATGACACATTTTACAGCTATAAACAGTGTGGAGAATGTTGTCTAAATTAGGCATCACAGATTTGTGTAGGATGTTTCTTTTACGTGGTGACGATAATTCTTACATTATGAAAACTTCATCAGATGATGAAATATTTAAGATGATTTTCCCTCTCAATACTTCCGCTTCTTTTCTCAGGCCCCTAACTTGGAGGCAAGAGAGCTGTGGAAAGGCTTCCTCTACTCTGTTGTGGATGTAAGTGCAATATTTTAAAATGTATTACAGAGCATTTAAATGAGTTCTGGGGAACAGAAACCACTGTAATACATTTAAAACTAATACTTTAAAATATGGAACAAGACTGTAGTGAAACATATCTGTTTATGTTACAAAAGTGAATGAAGTATAACAGTGTAAAAATACAGAAATTTCATAATGTAGAAGAACCTAACCACGTTCGTGATGAGATCATATTGGCTTGTGTGTCACTGTTCTGTATGTCACTACTTTTGGACACCATTTAGTTTTTTTGAGTATCAAAATACCAGACTGCGTCGGCCTGTAAACTTTGCAAGTTGTTCTATTATATTTGATAGAGTTTAAAGTGAAATTAAGGGTCACGTTAACCTTGCACAAGCGCTGGACCACACCGTAATCGAGCGCAACACGCACTGACTAGAGTGAAGTACTTATGTGGACTTTCCTAGGACCTGCAGAAATTCCCATTGCACATGTATGGTGCCCCTGGTCATAAAAGTCAGGCCCCCTTCCATATATGGTAAAGGACTTTGGCACATCTTTCAATTTGTCCTTATAAGGAAACACTCATTTATTCAATAAAAAATATGGTCAATGTGGCTACATTAAGGCAACTAAGTTTTAGAAAAGCACTTGAGGTATCCTTTTCATTCAATTTATTACTTGGAATGACATGTTTTTTAAAATTTCATAATTTTAAAGGCATTACCTGGTTTTTATTTTGATTTGTACTGACTTTGTGGTAAGTTTGCTCCTTCTAACTTGAAGACGAAGCTGAAGTTGTAATGATCTAATTAGATCCCGGTGTTAGACCTACCGGAAAGTTCCTGTCTATGTAAATGTAATGACTACTTTTTTTGTATTTCGTGTCCAATTTCTAATAATTACATCGACAGTACATAGCTCACGCTATTATAAGGTAATAACTACTACGACCGATCTCACACACTCGTGGACTGCAGACAGACAAACACACACACAATTCCCTGCGGAACGAAAAGTGGCATGTCACAGTACCTTCAGCGTAGCTCACACGAAAGGTAATAAAATTCTGTCTTCTAGGAAGGCTCTCCACTAGATTTTGAAGTGTAGCTGTGTGGATTTGAGATCATTCATCCATATGAGCATTATTAAGGCCATGCACTGATGTCAGACGGGGACACCTGGGGAAACTGGTGTTCTAGTTTAACCCAAAACGTGTATAGTGGGGTTGAGGTCGGTGCTCTGAGTAAGCGACTCATGTTCTCCCACTCCAACCTTGGTAAGGCATGTCTTCATGGAGTTCGCTGTGTGTACGGGGGGGACGGTCATGATAGAACAGGTTTGAGTCTCTTAGTTCTAGTGAAGGGAAATTGTAACCCGAGCGCAGACAAAGACATTCTGTACAGTTCTGAGCTTTCAACTTTGAGACACCAACTTTGGGAAGAAGCTACAGATGAGTCTGATGGTCAAGTGTCCATAAAGTTTTGTCCATATAGTGTGTGTTGTATATGTTAGTATTGGGTGATGCACATAGGCATCATGTGTAGTGATGCGAGCAATGTGAAATATGGCAGGCTTATTTGTTGGTGATGTTCATCCAGACAAAAATATAAAGCTCCTTTTTGTTTTCGAAGGCTTTCAGTATTGGAGTGAAATCATCCGTATCCTCAGTTGCATTCCAGTCAGCTGATTCTTCAGCCCGTGAAGAACAATACTGTTTTTGTCCTGGGAAATTCCAGTCGCTGTACAGCTTCACTGAGCTTTGAGCGGTTTTATTAGATATCACACTTCATGCTTCCTTTTGCGCTGGTGTACCCATATATCATTTAGACAACAACAAAACAACCTGTGTGATTCGGTCCAGCTCGCAGCAGCTCGCAGCAGTAGGAGCCATGCCGCCGTATTACCCAGGATTTCTCAACCATCTCTTCTTTGTGTTCATATGATCCTGTTTAATCTTGTTTTGACTGTTCAGGAATCGAGAACATCTCTGAGGGTAGACTGTCTGAGTGATCGTAATCTGTTGAGCTCCTGAACGGAGGCGAACATGCGTCCATGCTAGTTGCTTTGAACATATCTCTAATTTATAGCACGTCAATCATCTCGAATCAGCAGTAATTATGTTCTGTTATGCGTTAATGAATGATAACGTTTAATAACAATAATTCACTCACTCACTTGCTGAACCGCTTGATCCTATGAAGGTCGTGTTGAGGCTGGAGCCAGTTTCAGACGACACTGGGCAAAGGCGGGGTACACCCTGAACAGCTCACCAGACCAATGCAGGGCCAGCACACACCACCACTCACACTCACACCTAGGGACAATTTGGAACAGAAATTGTCCTAATGTGCATGTCTTTGGACTGTGGGAGGAAACCGGAGTACCTAGAGGAATCCCACGCAAGCACAGGGAGAGCATGCAAACTCCACACAGAAACTCCCAAGGCCGGGACACGAACCCAGGACCTTCTTGTTTTGAGGCGGACGTGCCACCCAGAGCAATAATGATTGTGTTAATAAAAGTAATGACACTATCATTATTGCTATGGGTAGCTATGGGTATGCTAACCACTCCGCCATGTCATATGGGCTAATTTATTGTAATTTCTGTATTCTATAGATAAAACAGTGCATACTGCACATATGAGGCGGAACCTCTCTAAAGAGTTTGCTCGTGTTGATGGTAAAAGATGGATAATTTTCAGGAAAACAATGAACTGAGAATTATGCACTTTTTTATCTATAGAATACTGAAATTAGAATAAATTAGCCCATATGACATGACGTAGTGGTTAGCATGTTCATTTTAAAGCAAGAAGGTCCTGTGTTTCTGTGTGGAGTTTGCATGTTCTGCCCATGCTTGTGTGGGTTTCCTGTGGGTTACAGAGTGTGACTGGTGTGTGTGTTGCCCTGTGATGGTCTGGCAAGTTGTTCAGAATGAACCCCGCCTTCACCTGGTGTTGGCAGAGATAGGCACCGGCCTCCCTGCGACCCTGGTAGGATTAAGCGCAAGTAATGGTTTATGCTGGTTGTAGCGTTATATAATGACTATTCTAATTGTCTGCAGTTCTTTGCCCCCGTAATGACCCTTCAGTGCCCTGCATGCCCTCAATAATGCTATTTCACCCCACTGCCTTCGTTTCGGTTTAATTCCAATGTTCTAAAGTACAGAAATACCAACATCATGCAGATTCTGATAAAGGGAATAAATGAATAAATGAGCTGAATAAATAAACAATATTTATATCTGCTCCTTAGCTGGCAGTGCCCACGACTCTAACCCTGCTGCCTGGGCAACTGCACATGCTGAAGGAGGTGGTGGAGAAGGAGAGACAAAGAAGAAGAGCGCGATTGCTCTCCAGAGCTCCCTCCTCGCCGCTCTCTCTCCCTCTGGTAGGAGAGATCCCTGCGTAAGTTCTTCTTCCTGAGATCTTCATTCATTCTTTCATTTTCTAAGCCGCTTAATCCTAATTAGGGTCGCAGGGAGGCCGGCACCCATCTCAGCCGACTCTAGGTGAGGGCGGGGTACACCCTGGACAACTCGCCGGGCCATTGCAGGGCCAACACACATGCACAACCATTCACACTCACACCTAAGAATTATTCGATAGTTTTCCACCAATCAGAAATGAGAAAATCTCTTGAATGAATAATAATAAGGGTTTTTAATCCTGAACTACTCCACCAATTAGATCACACTGTTCATGTGTACAGCGTGCAGCAGAAATACCTCCCAGATTTTCAAGGTTAAAAAGGGAAAAAGTGACTTCTATTCAAAAATAATTAGTGTAAGGGTTACAGCTGATATTCCTTTGGTTTTAAAAATGGCATCCTTTAAATCGGATCAGACCATCCCGAGGCATGTGCATGCTTACGAGCTGAATATGTAGGAGACTGCACGACAGACAGCTTGAACACCTTCTGGAGGTCGAGCACTTCGAGGTCTTCCAGGTGGCTTTCTTTTAAGTCCTGAACCTGTTTATTTGCAACCCATAGCAGTATTGATTTCATTCCGTCTTAACATGAAATGAGCAGCAAAAGGTCTCTGTGTTGCAGTTACAGAATCACCATTCTTCGAAAACGCAAGAACAGCAAACGCACGGCGTCCACCTGTCCACGCTATAACGGTAAATGAGACCGAAAGAAATGGTAAGGCATAAGCTACATGAAGGCATCGTTGTTACTGACTAAGTTCACCTGCACTATGTAGATGACAGCTGAAAATATGGGAGGCTTTTCTGTCGCACGCTGTAGTTTATACTAAATCCCCCCAAAAAAACAAACAAACAAAAAAAAAACCAGTAACATTATTAATAGGTATAATAGTTATAGTTAAATATTAAATGTAATAGAATTTTTTATCTGATATTTGCTTGGTTGTGGGTTGGTACAGTTCAACTAGTTACACAAATTCTCTTGAAAATCTCCACCTGCACTTTATTCACTAGTAAAACAAGATCGCAGGTAAACAGAGGAAGCATATCGTTGAGTTTAAAAAGAACTTCTGCTTTTTTTCTTATTGTTTTATTGTTTCGTTCAGGGCATGAAATATATTTATTTAAAAGTTTAGTACACTTCTGCTTTCCCTAGTGCTGACAGATTCTTCATTCTGATTGGTCAGGAGGCGTTTACTGATTTATATTCTATAGCAGCAGCTCTGACCGTAGAGCTGAACATGAAGCAAATCACAGGTTTATACTAACATACTTTATTCAAAGTATGTCGGTGTTTGTAAAGAAGAATATGTGTGACCCGCTCCAGCATGACACGGATTAAGTAGGAAATGTGAGATACTGAGATGTTGGTATATTTGGAAAGAGAATTGAATCTGCTTTAAAATTAGGTATAAAACATGATTATAGAGTTACATCACTTTGTTCGTCGCTAATCAGGAAATGCTACTTTTGAGAAAATAGTAGTTACAGTTACAGAACCAGTTTCTGAACATTCGCATCTGAAACTCACCAACATCCAAACACTAAACGAATCCGGCTCTCGACCAATCAGCACCATCGTACCAGCGTCGTCCTAGCAACAGATGAGTTCTGTTTACACCGAGTCATGTGTGTGTTTTGATTCTTCTCATTGGTTTAGTGTTATATGATTGGGGGAATCCTTCTGGGATTCTGTAAGTAGGGGGAGGTTTCTGGTAGTGAATTTGGATAATAAGGAAATACCCTGAGCAACCACAAAAGCCGTTTGAAAATCAGTAAAATAAGTGGAGATTTCTAATGTTTTACAACAACGTGGACACGGAACGCTTTCTTAAACGAGTATTTTATCATGGAGAGATTGTGTTTATGGATATTTGAACTTGGTCATGTGGAAGATTATGCTTTGAATAATGTATTTTTGACGATATATCGCATTTTCATCTCAGTACGCCATTTTAAACTTACTTTGGCTCTTAGTCAAAACACCACCTTGCGACTTAATCCGTATCATGCCGGAGCGGCTCACATGTGATTGTAAAAATATGAAAATAGTCCACGGTTGGGTTGGTTGCAGCATCAACCACTGTTGATTGTTTTCCTTCCATCACATCCATGTCTTGTTTTATTATTTTATTGGATTATCATATTCAACTGTCAGTCGGATTAATTAATTTATAAATAAATTGAGTGTGTGTCTCTGGAACAGTTGCTTCCGGCCAGTCTCTCGTACAGAAGCCGAGGTTCTGTTAGAGCGTCACCCAGACTGTGGGAACATGCTGCTGAGACCGGGCAGAGACGGCACGTCACTCGCAGTGACCACACGACAAGACCTTAACGGGTATGCTACAGGACAGATTCTTGCTCTGTATTTTGGATGTAATGTCATCCTCTCCCTGACTCATGTGCATTTTGAAAATTCCACAGCTCAGTGTTCAGACACTATCGCGTTACCCAGAAGCCTCAGGGAGGTTACATCATTGATGTGGAAAACCCGGTATGTAAGAGAGTATCAACAGATAGATAAGATAATAAAGTCAGAGAAGTGCGTTGAGACTGGAGGGAATGCAGCAGCGTGTGTGTGTGTGTGTGTGTGTGTGTGTGTGTGTGTGTGTGTGTGTGTGGCAGATCCCGTGTCCCACCCTTCATGATGTCATTAACGCGTTAGTGGAGAAAACAGCAGGGACGCTTCAGCCTTTTCTACTGGAGGAGCCTTATGAAGAGAATATCAGTATGTCTGACACACACACACACACACACACACACACTGATTCTCATCAAGAGAACATCAGTATGCTTGGTAGGAAAATTGAACAACCATGAACATCCTGTAGCTGAACCCTTATGTTGCAGATATTAGGGCGGCGGTGGTGTAGTGGTTAGCATGTCTGCTTCAAGGCGAGAAGGCCCTGGGTTCAAATCCTGGGCTCAGCGAGGGCGTTTCTTTGTGGAGTTTGTGTGGGTTTTCTCTGGGTACTCCAGTTTCCTCCTACAGTCCAAAGACATGCACAGTAGGCTAATTGGCTGCTCCAGATTGTCCCTATGTGTGTGAGTGGTTGTGTGTGTGTTGGCCCTGCGATGGTCTATATGCCTTTTAGACCATTTAATTGCACCAGTTGCACCCATATGCTTACTGACTATATAGATACAGGTCAGTAATGCACATGCAGTTCTCAGGATTACCAGCAGGGGGCGAGGCAAAACATGAGTACAGAAGGGCTGATTTTGAATACAATTCCTGCAGCAGGCTAGAGTAGAAGGGCCCTCTCTCACTCCTCCCAGACTAGAAGGGCACTCGGAGAGTGAAATAATAACAGAGTATACAGCACCCCCTGCTGGGGCTGCTGTAACACCACACTTAACCTCCACGTCTCTCAATGTGATAGCGTCTTTAAAAAAATTCCTGTATGCAGAATTTGATCCAGATTGCCACCAGAACCTACCGGAGGGTAATTTGGGTTATGTTCCACCCCTTTAAAAAATTCATCGAAATCCGTTCATGACGTTTTGCGTAACATTGCTAACAAACAACGAAACCAATAGCAACAAAAACCGGTGATAATAAGAAACAAACCTTGGGATTCAACCCACATCCTAAACATTCATACATTAATTTGCAGAGCTCTTTAATCCTACTCAGGTCACTGGGAGGCTGGAGTCTACCTCCGCCAACTTTAGGTGAAGGCAGGGTACATGCTGAACAGCTCACCAGTCTATCAGATAGCCAACACACACAACCACTCACACCTTGGAGCAATTTGGAACTGCCAGTTAGCCTACGGTGCATGACATTGGACCGTTGGAGGAAACCGGGGTACCCTGAGGAAACCTACACAAGAACAGGGAGACTACACAGACACACCCCTTGCTGAGCCTGGGACTCGAACCCAGGACCTTCTTGCTGTGAAGTGGACACGCTAACCAGTGCTGCCTGCCTTCAAATAATAAATTAACAAATTGAAACAGTGAACTAAGCATCATGCTGTATTTCTTTTTTTATACCAGTTCCGCTAAGTATAATCTGTACGCAGCCGTACTTAACGTTTTATGTTAAGGGATGTTCTTTCTACAGATTTATTTCATATTGAAAGGAAGGATTAGCAGTATAGCCTGTCACTTTGCCGCCGATTAGACATGTCTACCGTTAACCAGGCTAAGACGGTTTGATCTAAACAATCTTTAATCTGTGAAGTAAAATAAACAGGAATTAATTGTCACTGTTGAAATGCAGCTCGGTTCATATACAGACGAGGTGTGTGGTGAAGTATAATATATATCAGATACTGTTTAGGAAAACATTTGGTGGTGGGAAACATATCAGGTGGTTACCTAGGCAACCAGAGTCAGCGACGAGCGACTCACTTCTTCTGTGTGGGGTGAAGTGATTCACTTGACGCTTGTCACTTATTACTTCCTGTGTGTATGCGGCTGAGGCCCATGGGGGCAAAAGTTGTGCAGTAAAGGAGATCAGTGCTGAATAAGTGTGGTGTGCTTTTCTTCTTTGATGATTGAGTGATAGCAGATTAAATTTAGTGTCAGTAAGAAACCAGATCATTATCTTTGAACTTGACTACCATTTATTTTCGGTCCTTGGTGATGCTGAACATGCGGCCATGCCGCTTGTGATTCTGCAACAGTAAAAAAAACAGTGTAAAAAAAAACAGCGTCCCGACAGTTCCGAACACTGTTTAGACTTTCTTCACCATATTAGATATCATCCGCATACCAGAACATGAATGAATGAGAGAATTTTTGAAGTACAAACGTTTCTCTTGATTTGCATGCTGAAAATTCCTCATTCCTTGGCCAGCTTACATTTCGTCCAACGATGAGAACGGAGAGCGAATGCTACACTGCGCGCCCACCGGCACTTTCTCCAGAGGACCCTCACGGCCCCCGAAAGGTAAAAGACCAGCTCAGCACTTTACTTTCAGAGAATCATTGTGAAGGAGTTGTTTATACCAGAGGTTCCCGGTACAAATCAGGAAAAATGGAGGACTCTCCGTTCTGTAAATATGAGCGTTATCCTTCCTCCCAGCCCTTCCTTAGAAGGAGCAGGGCAGACAGCAGCGGTGGCTCGGGGGCTCTGGTTTACTAAACCGAAGGTTGGAGGTTCAAGCCCCAGACCACCAAGCTGCCACTGTTGGACCGTTGAGCAAGGCCCTTAACATTGAATTGCTCTGTTGTATAAAAAAAAGATTAAGGTAAGCCGCTCTGGATAAGGGCGCATTTCAAATGCAATAAATGTAAATGTAGACAATAAAATGTTAAATAGGAACCTCAAACTCGTACCATTTCTCTGTGGGTTGTGTGTGTGTTGTAAGCAGGGTCGGACAGATGGACGTTAAGATCTCAATCTAAATCTCCGAGCCCGTCTCACAGAACACTAAGCCCTCCAGGTTCACCGTCCAGCCCTATGAGACGACTGGTGCTCTCACCCTCGCCCTCACCGCTAACACAGAGTGAGTATGGACACACAGAGCTCACATCCTGTGTTTCACTGCTGATAAACCTTACACAGCGCTGACAGTGATGTTTACACATTCTTGTGGTTTTGTCTTGAGCACAACGACAGGAAGAAAATTGCCTACTACAGTGTGGAGGCAGCAAATCGTTTCAATCAAACGATCATAGATGTCACATGATGTCCCTACATGCCATGGTTATCTCATGTCAGCATGAATATACGGAGGTCTTTATTTTTACCACACTGATGCTGAACATTTTCCTAGAAGAGCTTGTCGCTAAAGTGAAGATAATTTGCTTATTTTTTATTCTTTTGATCCATAATTTTGGTTAGAGTATAAGACGACACCAGAGTGTTAGATCATGTGGTTAGTGCATGTTTAAGTTTTCTCTATGGACTGGTTGAGCTGGCTGTAAATTTAGTTATTTATTTATTTATTTATTTATTTATTGCCTCCAGGAGGGGGGGACTATGAGACCAAGAAAATTACAAAATAATAATATAGAGATTTCCATGGGCCGATGAAGAACTGATTAAATTTTGAGCGTGATCCGGATCTAAATCCAGGAGCATTTAAAGGATTCTTTAACGTTGCACGATTGGGCAAGAAGGTGAAAATCACCCAGAATGCGTCGGGAGAAAAAAATACAGGTCTCAAAAATAACAGCAGAACAGGCCACTAGGGGGAGCCTTAATTCTACATCATCTGCCACTATAATGCATGTAAAGATGAGATGGCACTACCTTGGTGGAGGAAAGCACTGAGGTGTGGTGGAATGAACTTTCTCTACATGTTCGGACAACTGAGTCACAGCTAACAACCTACCTCTTTTTTTGGAAGTACTTGGATTAGCACTATGCTACACATATACACCCACACACTCTCTTTTTCTCTTTCTCTCTCTCTCTCTCTCTCTCTCTCTCTCTCTCTCTCTCTCTCTGTCTCTCGCTCTCTCTCTCTCTGTCTCTCGCTGTCTCTCTCTCGCTCTGTCTCACACACACACACACACACACACACACACACACACACACACACACACACACTCTCTCTCTCTCTCTCTCACACACAC
>JAQMYF010000008.1:2299902-2315401 GCA_030014195.1 Neosilurus mollespiculum
CTCTCTCTCTCTTGTCCACTCTCCCGTCCCCTCTCTGTCGCTCCCTCCCTGACTCTCTCTCTCTCTCTCTCTCTCTCTCTCTCACACTCTCTCTGTCTCCCACTTTCTCTCCCACTCTCTCTCTTTTCCACTCTCCCTTCCCCTCTCTTTTTCCCTTCCTCCCTCTTTCTTTCTCTCTCTTTCTCTTTTCCACTCTTTCTCTCTCTCCCTCCCTCCCTCCCTCTCTCTCTCTCCCACTTTCTCTCCCACTCTCTCTCTCTCTCTCTCTCTCTCTCTCTCTCTCTCTCTTTCTCTTTTCCACTCCCCCCCTCTCTCTGTATGTTTCTAGTGTATTAACAATGAAATAAGGGAAAAGGGATTTTCCACCTCCTTGGAACTGCCTGATAAAACCCTCCAGTTTGTCAGAGACAAGCCACTGATGGATGATGCAGTAAATCCGTCGTTGAAGCAGCCCCTTCTGGTGAAGCAAGGAGCTGCATTTACTCGAATAGTCGTGGCCAGCGCTACCGCCCTGGATGGGAGCAGTTATCCGGTCATGTTTATTGGCACAGGTAGTCATTTAACTCTCACTCACTCACTCACTCAATCCTACTATTAGGGTCGCAGGGAGGCTGGAGCCTATCTCGTCCAACTCTGGGCAAAGGCGAGGTGCACTCTGATCAGATTACCAGACCATTGCAGCAACACACACACACACACACATTCACATTCACACCTAGGGGTGATTTAGAACAGCCAGTTAGCTTAATATGTAGGTCTTTGGACTGTGGGAGGAAACTGGAGTACCTGGAGGAAATGCAAACTCCACAGTAGAACGCCTGAGCCTGGGACACAAACCCAGGACCTTCTTTTTGTGAAGCAGATGTACTAACCACTACACCACCGTGCCACTCGTAATCATTTCATTGATTTCAATATAGAACTTTTATGTGTTACGGTATTTTAAACAGAACCCCCTTTAATACATCCATGACATCAAACTCTGATGCTTACCTGTTCACGTAAGCGCTCACAATCAAACGTGTGTTTGTAACAGCAAGCGGTTCAGTGCTGAAAGCGGTCAACTATAACGGAAAGATGGTGATTATAGAGGAGGTGCAACTCTTTAAGAATTCGGAGCCAGTGAAGATACTGCGCCTGTCCACCACCACGGTAAGACTCCGAACATCGATCTTCATCTTGAAACCACGCCCAGACTTTTTAGGTTATAAGCTGTTTTTAAAGCATGGCGCACTTCCTGGATTTGATCCTTCACTAATCTGGAAATCTCGGCTGCGGTTTGCTTTAGGAACGGATGTTGGTTACAGTGATTTAGTTGTCATAATGACAGAGATGGCGATATCGTAAATATTCATTCATTTCATTCATTCATTCATTCATTCATTCATTCATTTTCTAAGCCGCTTAATCCTAATTAGGGTCGTGGGGAGGGTGGAGCCCACCACGGTGGGGTACACCCTAAGCAGCTCACCAAACCATTGCAGGGGAGACCATGCAAGCTCCACACAGAAATTCCCCGGGATTAAACCCAGGCCTTCTTGCTGTGAGGCGAATGTGCAAACCACTGCTCCACCGTGTCACCTGTTGGAGATCTTATTTAATAATAGTTTCTATTATTAAGAACATGATTTATAGTGGGCGGCACAGTGGCACAGTGGTTAGCACATCCACCTCACAGCAAGAAGGCCTGGGTTTAAATCCCGGGTTCGGAGAATTTCTGTGTAGAGCTTGCACGGTCTCCCCTGTGAATCCTAATGTTGGGAATTTTCTGTGTTTTGTTTTTTTTTCCTGTCAGGGCTGAATTTACAGTGATGTTTTTTACTGAGTCAGTTCAATTCCATTTAATATATATATATGTATGTATATGTCACTTTTGGTAACCACTTTGAGAACAAATAATCCGTGAGATTGTATGGTGCTGTATGTTTTCTCAGGGTCAGCTGTATGCAGGCTCAGAGGAGGCGGCGGTGCAGATGCCACTCAGTGCATGTGGCAATTACCTCTCCTGTCTGGACTGCGTGCTGGCCAGAGACCCCTACTGCGGCTGGGATCTCCCCAGTAAAAGCTGCATTGCCGTAAGCAGCAATCGATCAGATGTACACAGGTACTGAACATACACTACGCATACACTATAATGTAGTGCTGCTGTAAGGAATCAAACGTGATGTGGTGTTATAGGAAAACAGGAATAGGAACAAAGGGACGGTGTGTTGAGACATGAAGTTTACACTATGGGAACATGTCCCTAACAGTCTTATTCACTTCCCATCACAATAATTTATCCATGATCACATTTTCTAATTTATTAAACAATATCATTAATCATTGATCCAATTATAGTTACACTGAATGTTATCCACTAAACAAGTTAGCCCTAAATTACACCAGCTTTAAACCGCTATGTATAAAAATAGCCATTATAAAAGGGAAAGCTTTACTTCTGACTGTTACAAGGCACTGACACTTTATGTTTCTTGTCATATAAACAGTATTTTACAGTATTTTTCCTTTAAAAAAAAAAAAAAAAAAAAAGTCCCTTTCATATAGTGCCTTCCAAAAGTATTCACTCCCCCCCTTGGCATTTTTCATGTTTTTTTGCCTCACAACCTGGAATTTAAAAGGGTTTTTTGAAGGTTTGCATCATTTCATTTACAGAACATGCCTACAACTTTGAAGATGTGATTTTTTTCATTGTGAAACAAACAACAAATAGGACACAATAACAGAAAACTTCAGCATGCAAAACTATTCACCCCCCTAAAGTCAGTACTTTGTAGAGCCACCTTTTTCAGCAATTACAGCTGCAAGTCTCTTTGGATGAGTCTCTATGAGTTTGCCACATCTCGCCATTGGGATTATTGCTCATTCCTCAAGGCAAAACTGCTCCAGCTCCATGTTGAATGGTTTCCGCTTGTGAACAGCAAACTTCAAGTCTGACCACAGATTCTGAGTTGGATTGAATACTTTCGTGTTTATTAGGGGGAATAAACATTCATATTTGGTCATGGATTTGACTATGTTTCACTGTATTCTTGCAGAACGCAGGTTGTCGTACTCTCATTGTAAGTGTTAGCTTTATCCAATACGGTCAACTTAAAGTGTACCTGTGGTGAATTAGGGTTACTATCTAGTGTGCGCGAGTGTCACGACTCTAGGCATGCTCAGAGTCCATGCTGGTAGTGATGCGGATTCATTGGATTGGCTGGGCTACATCACTGACCCCGTGCATCATAACAGTGCTGAGCTGCACAAACAAAAAGCGCAGAAATCACAGAAAACATTTCTTTTTGTTCCTAAACCAACTGACGACCGGAAAGCCGAGACGGTAAAATGTTAGCTGCGTAAGCCATTTTGGCTCCACAAGAGACTCCGCCCCCTCTGGTTCAAATAGGTCACCATTTAAACCCGTTTCCTCCAAACTGCTGCCGTAGTTGCCTCTTAAACAGGTTTTTTTTTTAAACCTAAAATGTCATTCACTGAATAAATCTGCTTGTTCACTTGCACTGGACAACCCCTCACAACGTATTCGCATCACTTCCCGGGGAAAAAAATGACTGCTAACCACTGTTTCAGCCCCACTTAATCCACTGGATAAAATTGCCAGATTTGTGATTTTTATGGTCATTTATGTTAAAGTAAGCATCTGTATCGTTTAAACCTATTACATAACCACAAATTACGCTGTAAGGATGACCAATACTGCTACTCTTTAATACTATATTGCACCCATGTATGCAAACCTAGCATGCTATTAGTTCATCCACATGGCCCAATGTACGTTATTGTTATTGTATCGTTTATGTTATTGTCATTGTATTGGCGTTCATGCCAACCTGACAACGACATTTATATGTTCATCACCGTGCCTGCATACAAATCACTGTGAATGTAGCAAATGTCTAGGTAGAACTTAGTATAGACCTGTGATGTGGTTTGCAGATAACACTACTAAAAATCAAGAATTCTATTAGAGTCTATGTCTGAAGTGGAAATGTTAGATCTGTTGGATTTTCAGTCATGTTCGTATTTTTTTTTCTTCTTCTTAAGTGAGGTCCTTCAAAGTCTGGAAGATGGAGATGCTACACGTTGTCCTAAAGTTGGTATGTTAACAGTCAGATTTTAATATCCAGTAGTACAGTTAGTACAGTATTTACACTGAAAAGTTTCATTAGACTCTTCATTAACTCTATGGCTGTTTAGCGTTAAATGCATAGAGTTAAATAAGAACAAATGAATAGAATTAAACTAAGATCACTTTTGTGTGTGTGTGTGTGTGTGTGTGTGTTACAGAGAGAACTAAGTCCATTAAAAATTTCTCCCCGGGTAACATGATCAAGTTGCCGTGCCAGTCGGGATCGAACCTGGCCCAAGTGAAGTGGGACGTCAACAACCGCCCGGTGAAAAACTCCAACGTGTACAACATTCAACACGACAGCTTGTTCATCCTCGATGCCACAGAAAAAGACTCCGGCGTCTACACTTGCACAGCTGTAGAATCCTCTAATGGCAGAGAATATATAATCAAAACTCACACCTATGAGCTGATGCTGGGGAGCTTCTTGAAACAGAAGAGGACCCTTATAGCCCTCAAGGCTTTAGTCAGTGTCCTAACACTCGCATTCGTAGTGCTAGGGACATGGAACATCTACAGAGGACATATCGCCATCTGGAGTTGCTTTCGTAAAGCTGTGGAAGAGCCCGCCAATCAGGAACCAATGCAGATCGTAGACACTAATAAGGCAGCATCAGACGAGGGCAGCGACAACAGTAGTAGTGATCACGACGGAATATCTGGATTAACCGATAATAGAAACCAGTATCATGAAGTCATAGTTTAATATTATAAACCTTATTCTTTCTATTAAAGAAATAATGAATAAAACAGTAATTACACAGCAGATAATTAATTTCTCTTTAACTGAACAACCCCCGCTCAAGCACTTACATACCTTTGTTGTACAAACCAAGCCAAAAACCACGATGGCCACCTAATGTGGATGCACATTACAACCTAAACTGAACAAGGCTACCGAACTGTGATTATGTCAAAAACAACTGAAATTACAGACTGTAACCCACTAAACAAGACAAGGAAGCTACTAGCAACGTGACGGAACTCACAGAAGTGCTCACAGAATTAAAGTCACTTTGTTCTGACTTTGCAAGTCTGGGCTCCAAGCTGGAAAGCACAAATGACCGTCCAGGCAAGATGGCCAGCTTAGTCTCCACCCTGGAGAACAGCATGACAGAAATTAATAGAAATGTTGCTGTCAGAACCACATGCATGGAAGACGCTAAAAACTGGATAATTATATGAATTGCCTACCTGGAATCTAAGACCGAGGTCCTGAAATACTTGCAGCTGTTCGGCCTCCGGGAGGGTGCTATAGGCAGCATGGAGCGCTCAAAAAAAATCTTAATGGTATATTTGCATGATCGGTTGAATCTGTCACTATTTAGCAATCCGCAAGGTATGTGAACTTTGTGAATCACTGAACAAACTAAAGGCCTTTGATGGGGGATTCGCACCAGCCACCCCTAGCCATTATAAACAGGCCAATTTGCTGACCTTGAAATTGACCTACAATGAGAAACTGACATCTCACTGTCTCCACAAGAGACTCCTCCTTCTCTGGTTCAAATAGTAATCATGACTTGGACTCGGTTTAGGAATGATATTGTGCGATTGGTTTGATTTTTGGTGAATCTGTTTGCTGTGTTCATTCGCTTGCCTGCCTCGTTTTGTATGCATTGTTTTCTATTTGTTTCTATACCCTCCCTACCTGTGATGTGAGTTATAATTAAAGTTTTCAGAGCTCTGCATTTGTGTCTGTCCTTTTCTCTTGGGGAGCACACACACAGTACCCAAGCCCAACATGACTGAATTCCTCGCCGAACCAAGGACACAGCACAATTGAGTTGACTGACTTCACGAGGAGCTGCTACCCCGTTGACCCCGGACGCAGCACTTACCGTGGGATCCGTATTCCACTGCTGCCTCGATCATGAGCTCAGCCACTGCACCACTGCCCCCACAGTATACAAGAACTATAAAGTTAATGCAGATTGATTGCACCAGTGAAATCTCTCGGACGTTTGTTAGGGCTAGCAGAATATGGTTACACCCCAAATGTTAACAGCACGCATGCGAACACCTTAATTGCCAACATGCTAACTGGCAGCATTCTAACATACAGATAGCACTCTCACATGTTTATTGCTATTATGTTAACATGCTAACTAACAGCATGCTAACCATAGACCATACACACAAGAACAGCGCTACTCGGTACATCCTGTGTAGTCGGAACGTGCCGAAGTTGCCGCCATCTAGGCTTTATATATGTAAACAAGCTGCAGGAGTAAAACATTGCTTCATTTTGCACTTTGAGTCATATTGTGATACGTGCTGGTAAAATACCATGATACAAATAAAAAATAAGCAAATATTTGGACTTTAGATTTTTTGGGGGGGAAATTGAATAAAAGAATGCGATTGTTCTGTAGATACAACACTTAAAAGTGAAATGTTATTCTTGCACTTTGGAGATGATATTTTGCTTGTTGAACAACCCATCGTATTGGGATGGCGGATTTTAGTCCTTGGTAATATGGCAGCCAAGTAAAAGCACATCATGCACGTCATCTTGTGACATTTATGTCTATGATGCTAACATTCTGTAGCTAACATGCTTACTGCTAGCAGGCCATCATGCTAACTAGTAGCATGCCATGCTAACTGCTAGCAGACGAGTGCAGCTAATGATAGATGAATGTGATGGTCTGAGCTACGAAATAGGAAGCCGAACATGCATTGGCAGCAACGTGAAATAACAAAGGGATGAAAGAAAAGCAAGAAAAAGAGCGCGGGGCAGTGGGATGGTCAGGAGGTGTTTTATGGCCTGTCATGCTTTCTTCCTTGCGTGGTCTGAAGGAGTTCTTCCTTGCTATGGTCACCACAGGCTTGAGCATTAGGGGTGTATAGGATTTCAAGAGAAATATTTAAAATCATAAGTTTAAATTCTTTACCACATTTGTTTTACTATATAAAGCTGCTTTGCAACAATTTCAATTATAAAAATTCTCTACACAAATAAAACTGAAGTGATTCTGTAATGTTTTGTGTACGGTACAGAGTGAGACATTTTAATATTACAGAAGCAGCGACTTAAGAAAAGATTTTTTTTTATTGTAGCAAAATAAGACAAACAGTCGAATCACAGGAAAACAAGAATCTTTTCAAACTGATTAATACTTAAATACACCATAGTGCCAATCACAAGAGTCATCAGGTAAGTGGGCTGTGAGCCTCAGCCCCTCATCTCCTGTAGCGATAGCGCTTGAAGTGAAACCACAGCTGGAAGATACCGTTGGCAAACTGGCAGCGAAAGCCATGTCGATGCGAGTACTCCCATTCGCGGTTGACGATCTTAAAAGCAATGTCCTCGTAGGGCGGCCCGGCATGAAACCGCAGGACACCAAAGTCCTTGTTGTCTGGGCTCGGCTCAAGGAAGTACTGCGGCGTGGATCGTTTGTTGATCAGGTCTGGGTAGAAGATGTTAAACTTGTAACCCTGGACGATTTTGGGGGGCGGGTTATCGAAATCGTAGTGCGTTTGGTTGTACTTGTTCCACTCGAAGCCTGTGTGCACGCGGTTGAAAAAGCGAGGTTTGCGGGGCCGGTATTTGTCAGCCCACATGTACATTTTCCCAGTCAGGGGCATCTCGACGCTGAACTGGGCCTCGTCACCCCCCATGCCTTCTTTTGCACGTCGGACAAATGCGTCCTCTGCGCTCTCGCTGGCATCGCCTGAAAAAGAAATTGATTACTGATTACTATACTACAAATTATAAAATTCTTTACATCACAAAATTATTATAAAAAAAGAGCTCGGGTCCAGCAGAACCAATTCAAGGGTCCCTGTGGTGAATTATGGTTACTAGCACTTTAAAACAATCACATTTGACATCAGTGGTTCCTTCCAGCAACTTAGTACATGCCTGTTGCATGCTCAGAGACATGCTGCCTTTCTGATTGGCTGTTCCAGCCTGGTAGTGACGTGAACTCGTAGGATTGGCTGGGCTACGTCACTGACCCCGTGCATCATAACACATTACAGTCCAGTGCTGAGCTGCAGAAACCACGGAAATCTTTTTGTTCGTAAATCATCTGACGACAGGAAAGCCGAGTCGCCAAAACGTTAGCTACGTAAACCATTTTGGATTCACCGTCGCGCTCATCTCTGGCAGCGTTCTTGTCCTCAGAGCCACTAGAATGGAAAGTCTCACTGCCTCCACAAGAGTCTCCTCCCTCTTTAGTTCAAATAGGTCACCATTTACACCCATTTCCTCCAAAGTGTCCACATGTGTCCACTTCAACATGATTCCATAGTAAAATTTCAAAGCATCACTACACACCTGTGACCTGCAGCTGTCTGCGGGCGAGCTGTAGGCGCTGGAGATCTTCCTCGACGTCCATAACATGTGTGTCGAGCGGGAGCTCGGAGGGCTGCAGGAGCGCAGGGCTGTACCGTCCCGAGTCATACTCGGCCTGGCTCTGTTGGATCAGATCCTCCTCTGTCAGCACCGCTTCCACTTCGCCGCTTTTCTCTCCCTCCTCACCCCCGTCTTCGCCGTCGCCTCCCTCCTTCTCTGCAGGTGCTCTAGTGCTCGGCCCTGCCGTCTCCCCTTCATCCTCTTCCTCCCTCTCTTTACTGTCTCCCGCCTGCTCTGGTGACTTGGCAGCAGCCTGTGAGGGAGACGATCTAGAAGGCTCCTCTGCATTTGTACTATCAAAAGGTAATGAGATGATTATTTAAAATAAAGAACACCACTATATTGTGTACATATAATTATACATTTATTATTTATAAATATTTAACTGGACTTGGTGATTATGACTGTCAGTCCTAACCGAGTAGGAGAGAGACGGTAACTCACACTGGATTCTCAGCCTCGGGTTCCTCTTTGATGATGGGGAAGAGTGGTTCACTTTCCACCCCCTGCTCCTGCTTTAGCTTATAGAGTTTCTGTCTGAGGACTTCCTGATGCCTCTCCCTCAGTCTGCATGGCACAGAAAGCACACTGAGTAAAAAATCAGACAGACAGGCTTCATAAGCAGCTCACACAACCAGCTGGTAGAAGACCAGTACCTCGCCCGTGCCATGTAGACTCGCACCTGCTGCAGCAGGCTCTCCCAGTAACCGATGTCCAGGTTTGAGCCGCCGGCCTGGATCTTACTCTCTATGTTCATGTGCAGTGCCTGCAGCTGGCTGTAGGTTTTACCTTTGAACACAGTCTGCACATCTGTACTCACTGAAGTGTTGATACCCTCACGACGGTCACCTGTTTATGAGCAGACAGTCCGGTCACACTCCTTACGTAAAATGTAATTTGTAAGATGCTACACGTTATATATTACGGTTGCTTATATAAGTATTAAAATAGACCACAGGGGTCCAGACACTCCCAACAAAAGGACCATCTGAAAATACGCCAATAAAAAACAAGCATAGCACGTTTGAAAGCCCCAGCTTCAGCGCGGCAAGTAAATGTCTGGAAACCTAATATACAGTTTTGCCTCTGTGACCTTGAAAAATAGGTCACTCACACACACAATGTTAGCCTAGCACTCATAGTAGTGAGCCGGCATACCAAGTATGAAAGCCCCCAGCTTCAGCGCGCGGCTAGCATCCAGAAACTAGTGTAATGGGCAGACGGAACCCATTCCTATAGGTCCCGAGCCACTTTGTGGGCGGGAGCTAAAAAGGTGACCGACATGAACAACTTCTCCATTTCGATACAAGATCCAAGAACCTGAATGGTGCTATACCTGGCCCTTTCCCTGAAGCTTCCAGTTTGCGCAGTTTGTTGATCTCATCCTCTGTAATCGTGGTCATGTCTCTCCAAAAATCAACGTTCTTCCCCTGCTCCAACTCCATATACACCTACGATTTGCAGAAAGGGAAAATAACCGTATCAACCACAATCTCGCTTTATTTCCATTTCTTTCTATTTACACTCACCTCGTAGGTAACATGTTATAAATACCATACAATAATAAAACGAGGTGTAGGAAAGGAAGAACCCTCTTCATGGCTCCCTAGCTGAAGTGCACAAACCTTGATGTCCTCCAGCAGGTCGTCCATGTCTGTGACGGTGAGCCCATTCAGGAAGGTGTACGGCTCATGCATCTCGACAGACAGGTCATCGTCCTCAGCGCTGATGTACTTAGCCAGCAGGTCAATGGGCTTGGCTCGACCATCCCGGATGCGAATCTTAGACCTGCACATGTGAAGCAACGGTTTACTATCAGTAATAATACCAATACTGGCCACCTGACCTGGTGGTTAGCATGTCCGCATCACAGTAAAAGGGTCCTGGGTTCGACCCAGGCTCGGCCATTTCTGTGTGGAGTCTGCATGTTCTCCCTTGTGATTATGTGGGTTTTCTCAGGGCACTCCGGTTTCCTCCCACAATCCAAAGACATGCACATTTAGCTAACTTGTATAGTTGTTGCCATACAATGGTCTGGCGAGTTGTTAAGAGGGTACCCCACCTTCGCCCAGCATCCCCGGGACCCTAATCGGATTAAGCGGTTCGGCAAAGTGTGCTAGTGTGTGCAGACTACAGTATGTGAAGTGGACCTTTCCCAGCTCTAATCACACACATCCACTGTTCAGCAGCCACCTCCAGGTCAGGTTGGTTATAATGAGGTCATTACGTGAGGCTGGTGTGTCTCTCATACCTGAGTTTGGCCTGATGGAGGTGAAAGTTGTCCTCTTGCTCAGCCCAGGTTTTAAAATGCTCAGCTTCCTTCTCTCTCTGCAGCATCTCCAACTCTTGCTCGCGCATCGCCTTCTCCCGTTCCCTCTCCAGACGCAACTGCTTCACCTACACATGCCCGCCCCCCAGCATCAGCAACATTTCCAACCTCGTAAAATGCTACGAATGCAAAGCTTTCTGGCAAAAGCAAGAGCTTCTACACGTTCACCTTCTTGCACTTACCTTCTGCAGCTCCCTGCGGTTCTCCTCCTGGATGAGCTTGTTTCTGTCCTTCAGCTCCTTTTCACTCAGGTGCCCTATTCCCTTCAACTGGAGAGCCTAGAGAGCAAACACACCATCATGCACAGGTCTATCATATTTCTGCAGAATATCTGACACTTATATTAAGTGGAATCGGTTGTTCCACGTGAAATCAACTGAGGCCTCCTGACTTACAGTCTCCAATTCAATTTATACTCTCAGAATGTCATGCTTTTATTTTGGGTCAATATCTTCATTAGTTTCTCAGATATGGAGGCTTAGAAAAGGGGCGTGGCCTTAATTTTAGTTATATGAAAATCATTAATAACTTTTTAACTATGAAAGCTAGAATTTTTACAGGGTTTCTTTTTGAAATGAAACGTACCAAATCCTCTAAACATAATCCCACAAGTTTCATATTCGTGACCCATCACAGCAACCTGGGTATTAAGTTGGAAATGATTCGTTTTGTGTTATTAGTACCATCCTGTAGCTGATATCCTAAGCTTTAAAATGATACTAGTATGTTTTGGAGCAAGTAACCAAAACCTCCAAGGAATTCTCAGGCTTTTAATCATGCAACTTTGGAGAAAATCACATTTAAAGTTTAACAAAGAATTTAATAATTACCAACTTAATACCCACTTTGCTGTGATGGGCCACACTGACAGATTTATGGCCCTCCCAAAGTGGCTCACATAAAAATGGTGTCGTACAAAAAGGCACCTTTGGACCTGCATTAGGGCTGCCACAAACGATTATTCTGATAATCGACTAGTCACTGATTATTTTTGCGATTAGTCGGCTAATCGGATCATACATAAATTGCAGCTTATTGCACCTGCATGCAGCTGCTCTTATATAACCATCATTAGCTTCCAGCTTGACGTGTTTAAGGTATGTGCTAACTAAAAAATAACGACAATTAAGATGACAGTCCATTCAACTTTTAATAAACTCTGCAGCTTGTAGCAGCATTTCAGACATTTTTAATGTGCAATATAACATGAAGGCACACTATGAATGACACTATGAATACTATGCATAACAAAAACAAATACCTGTAAACAAATCTTTAAATGTAGCATAGAGTGCAAACAGCTGAGTAAAATAAGGAAAACAAGGCACTGGGCTACAACATTAGCGTTATCACATTTCCTATTCAAACATGACATCACTGCTATAACGTTACAGCAAACACATAACATATGTGCGCTAAGGGTAATGAAATCGTCATTGTTAATGTTAATGCTTACAGCTACTTATATAAGAAGTGGCTCAGTGTTGACGACATTAATGTTGGCAGCTAACTAGCCAATTATATTACCGAGACAACTGTTCCTCTGCGTCAGAAACTGAATCAGATTCAGCTACAAGGTGCTTTCTTTTCAAAGGCTCTTGCGTCGCTGTAACGCTCCCACGGAAGGCAAGTTCTGCCCTGCAGATTTTGCATTGCACATTCTTTTCATTTCTTTTGATAAAATGCTCCCAAACGTTTGAGCTCCGTTTGCGGCAGCCATGACACCGTTGATACTGAGTATAACTTTTCCGGTGACATCACGGCTGACCCCGATTACCACTACTGCGCATGTGTGTCAAGGACAGAAAGGCAAACTGTCATTTTATAGCTATCGAACATGCAACATACAACACCGAGGCGTTCCCAGACCAGCCAAGAGACACAGTGCCTCCAGCGTGTTCTGGGTCGACCTCTGGGTCTCTTCTCGGTTGGACATGCCCGAAACACCACACCGGGTAGGCGTTCAGTTTAACGTCGTTTAGTGTTCTTAATATTGAAAAATGAACAAGTCCCACGTGGCCAAAGCTATCCAGGCAATGTGAAATCTCTAGTGTAAGTATCGCTATAGGTTCTTCTTTAAGAATATACCAGTGCCTTATGATCTCATCGGGTCCACCTGCCAGAAATCCACAATCGGGATTCAATTCATCAATCCATAATTGGTGGATGATGTCAGCAGTGGTTTGATGGTCACATTTTTTCAAGAAAATAACTGTTGCACACACCTAATTTTAATTCCATCTAGCATGGCTACCTCCATGGTACCATGCTCCAGTGGAGGATAGCTAAATCGTTGAGATGACTGTCACAAACTGGACTACGTAAAAAAAAAACCTCCCAAAGTAAGTTTTAAACAGTGCCAGCTGATTCTTAGCATTTCCTTGCTATCTGCTCTGTCAAGTTAACAAATCTTCCCATGGAAAGCCAAGTGAAACAGCTATGAATCCGGCGTACTCTATTGTTTGCTTCAAAAAGTATGTGTTCTCTGGTACACCGTGATACTTGAATTATATGCATATGGGGATGTTACGTCTTTTTATTTTTATCAAGTGCTTGTACATAAGAAAGTTTAATATTTATCACACAAACATCAAATTGGATTTAAGGTACCATAAAATGACTAAGAGGCTTTAGAATTTGGATGATGTCACATATTTAAATCCTGAGATATGGAGGGTCAAAGTTGAACAAAGTGATTTTTTTGGGAGCCATTTTGTGAAGGCCATTAATCTGTAAATATGAAACTTGTAGGATTGTTTTTAAAGAGTTTGGGACATTTCATACTTTTAGCATTTAAAGTTGTTAAAATGTTATTAATGAGACGAGACGTGAAGACGGGGTATTTTTCCACGCCGGTTGTTCCGACACTAAAATTGGGACCAGGCACCTTTTAAAGCCTCAATATCTCTAAATATATAAAAGACCACAGCCCAAAGTTTTGCACACCGGCTATTGGCTGCAAGGACATGAGAATGTGCAAGTATGAAGGAAATCTGAGGAGATCAGTCAGGAACTTTTTTTGAAATCACGACATCCATTCAATTATTCAGCAGAAATGGGAAAAATTATGCCGTTAAAATCATTGGAAAGATGTTGGAGAACACAAACGAGTTCCGGACTGGGGAAAATAACCTTGTGGTGTGGACTCAGCTGTTAATTTCCACGAACAACATGCCTCATCCTGCTTTCTTTCTTACGTAATGATTTAATACCATAAATGTATCAGGAGCTTACCATCTTGTCTTGAACTGACATTTATCAGATCATCTTACCTTCTGCCATTTGAAGGTACCCAGCAAGTTATTATCCCCAAACGGGTTGTCTGCATTAGTATATCCCATGTACTCTTCACTCCAGCCCATTTTCTCCCGCTTCTTCCTCTCTTTCGCCTCTTTCTTAGCCAGGCGACGAGCTCTCTTCTCTTCTGGAGTCTCCAAAGCCTTCATCAGTTCCTTCTGCTTCTTCTGCTCCTCTTTCAGTGACACAGCAACTTGTCCTTCATCTTTATCACCCTGCTCTGAAGCAGAAGACCCGGAGGACACAGATGAACCCGAACGCGACGTCGTCCTCCTCCTCCACCGTCTCTCCCTGCTGTCGTCACGATCGTTCCGGCGTCTGCCCCGTTCCCTCTCCTCGCTTGTCCTTTCCCTTCCTCTGCTTCTCCTCCGGTCATCTCGCGCCCGTTGTCTCTCTCTGCTGGGGCTCCTGCGCTCAGCACTCCTCTGTCTCCTCTTTCTGTCCCGGTCTCTGCTGTCTCCGCCCCTCACGCGTCGTCTCTCTACACTGGAGCATGTGCTGGAACGAGATGAACTTCGGCTCTCGTTGCATTTTCGTTTCTCCTTCTTTTCCCTCTTCTTATGGTGTTTCTTTTTACTGTGGCCGTCAAACGGTGAGCTGAACGGACAGATAAGAGTAACACTGTTGGTACCACCTTTATTAAATTACAGACAAAATCAAAGATCAAATCATTTTCTCCAGCAGGCCGATATGGTTTGATCCTGGCCTTACTTAAATATTCAAAAGCTAATAATCCTGAAATGTATACTTCTACTTCTGCATATTGATGAATTTCAATAATCATACAAGATTCTAGCAAGCCACACTCTGATGTGGATCTAATAAACTTTGGTGCGACTTCAAGTTCGATGTATGTGGATTATACAGTACAACCCTGGGTTTATACTGGGGCCACAACGTTCAGGATTCAAAAACGTGTGGAGCTAAATGATTTATGAGCATGCTTGGAGCACAAGAGATGAAACTTGAAGGAATCGTGCTCATCAAAATCCCCTACAATGGTGCTTTAAGATCTGTTACACTCTGTTAAGCTCTACTCCTCACTACTACGATTCACAATATCTGCCACGATTGGCTTCAAATTTAAACGCGGTGCTGTGTGGGGTGTGATAAGTGCTTTGAGGTAGGAGGGTGCGGGTCCATTTTTGGCTTTGTAGGCAAGAATTAATGTTTTGAATTTAATGCAAGCAGTTACAGGAAGCCAATAAACAGATCGTAGCAGGGGAGTGGTGTGATCCCTCAAGATCACTACAACTCCACCAAGTTCCCTCAAGGTCATCACGACACCACCAAGTTCCCTCAAGATCACCACGACTCCACCAAGTTCACTCAAGATCGTCACGACTCCACCAAGTTCCCTCAAGATCGTCACGACTCC
>JAQMYF010000008.1:2323790-2334922 GCA_030014195.1 Neosilurus mollespiculum
AAATCAGTGATTGAAACAGGTGGAAGTTGAAGAAGAAAACCTGCACCCACACCGGCCCATCGCGGAAAAGATTGGACACCACTGACGTACACTCACGAGAAGAAAAAAAAAGCGGACCTACCGACCCAATTTTATTTATTTTTTAACCTGTTAGGGGAAAAACAGCATGTTTTCTTTTAGGCCTAATATATAATGAAACATGAATAAACTTTTCTTTAGTAAGGATTAATCACTAAAAAAAATACCAGGATACCAGCTGCTAAAACACAGGCCAGACTGGTCAGACTGGGGAATTATTCGAAATGAATTAACGGAGTTTCCTGATTCTTATGCTGGTTAAGGGGGTTCAGTAATAGTGAGTTGAATTTACGCCAACACGTAACAGCTTGTAAGGATAATCTACCAGCTTGAGCAGCTCAGCTTGTACTTTGGCAGATGGGTGCTGTTTACACGGGGCTAGATTTTGCAGCAGGGCTTGTTTCTCAATGTTGTTTCTCTATACGACTCTTACCAATTTAGCTTCATGTGTGTTTTCTCCTCTGGTAAAGCACACACACACACACACACACACACACACACACACACACACACCGAAACTGGTATTGTGTAACCTGAATGTTAAGTCTTAGTCTTTGAATTCTTTATGATTCTGTACAGGACGAGGAGTCCGTCTATATTGAGCGATGGGCAATACCAGTGACCGTTTAGCTGCAGATCGCCATGGAGCAAAGGTCCATCGTGCAGACAGCGGAGCCCATAAAGACCAGGAACCCAGCAAGATGGTGGACAGCACGGACGATCCTAACATCTTCAACACACACGGCCCGGAAGTAAAGGTACAGAAATGCCAAGGAGGACTTGAGTTTCATTTCAATCCCCGCAAGACCTTCAGCGGGGTTTAAGTCTAAATTTTGATCCTTTATTTTGTCACAGTTTCCGTCCCAACGCATACTGATTTCGGTTACACTTCTAATCCAGCTACCATGCAAGCCTTCATGTAATGTCAAAGCAGGACTGTAATCTGTCCACAGATCACGTACGACTCGTGTTGTTGACGTGGTCTTCAGTGAGGATCATACAGAGCTGGAGTAAGGTTATTTTTGGTTCCCCCCAGGCTCCCGCGGAGAAGGATTTGCCTCCAGATTTAAACGACTTGGTGAAGTCAGGCCCGCAGGAGCGTCCGACTGTGATCCGCTGGGCAGGAGGAGGGAAAGACGTCTATATCTCTGGCTCCTTCGATAACTGGAGCACCAAGATCCCACTCAATAAAAGGTAAAGCCTGTTGTTTTAGGGTGCCAAGACATATGCAGCTCCATCCGGCAAACGTCAAAGTGGGAATTGTTCCATGAGAATTAACTTCCGTGGGACTATATTGGAAATTAGCAAAATTGTAGATTAGCCTGTAACAGGGGACTCAAATGTAGTTTAAAAAAAAAAAAGCAGAAAACTCTTGGATATAAAGCAAATTTAATGTGAATTTAGTTGGATTTCTACCCTGCAATGTGCAAAAATTTATAAAAAAAAAAAGAGAGAATTGTTTTATTATTTTTTTTATTTAGACGAGTGATGAAATGATTGTTTATATAAATCACCCCACATTTCCAGGTAATTCCCATTTATTCCTATAAATTCCCATTTCCAACTTGGAATATTTCCAAAATTCCCCATTTTAAGTTCCCATGGAAAGTTTGCTGGAAGTTTTCTGCCCCCGTGCAGCCGATGTTCTTGAGGTCTTTGAGGGAATTTGAGCGTGAAATCTGATCTTCCAACTGAAGGAACATTTAACATTCAAAATGTCTGTATCTAACTTTTTATTGTTAAGAATTTACATTTTAAACATGCAAGCCACTCTTACAGGATTTTCTTGTAATCATGTGGGGCTGAATGATTAAATCTGATTGGTCAGAAGGTGATTCCATCTGTATTCTGTGGCTTTGTTGAATACTCGATTCTGATTGGCCAGTCGGGACATTCCTCAAATGCTATGCAATAAAATCATATTTAAACTTTTTCTCAATCAATATCAGATATTTAGTGTTTTTAGTAAGTAGCTGTGTAATGAGTGGGATGGTTTAAGATCTGCATCAGCCTGTTTAGGTTTATTATTACACAGCTCATTAGAATACACTGCTCTGATTGGTCAGTTACTGTATTCAGTGGTCAGTTATTTGCTAAGAAATAGCAGCCCGTTGCCATGGGACACGCCATTAGCAGAAACAATATAATACTTTAGGGCAGCATTGTGGCGCAGTGGTTGGCATGTTCGCCTCACAGCAAGAAGGTCCTGGGTTCGAGTCCCATGCTCAGCGTTCCTGTGTGGAGTTTGCGTGTTTTCCCTGTGCTTGCCTGGGTTTCCGAAGACATGCACATTTGGCTAACTGGCTGTTCCAAATTGCCCCTAGGTGTAAGAGAGAGTGTGTGTGTGTCTGTGTGTTGACCCTACAATGGACTGGTGACTGTTCAGGGTCCCCATCCCAGGCTCCAGCCCCAATACAATCCTAATAGGATTAAGTGTTTTGGCGAATGGATGAATGCTGTAGGAAAACGCAGTGCGGTTATTCTCAATGCCAAACATCACCACGCTGTACCCATCACACCCTGCTGTGTTTTAATCCTCACCCAAAGATATCATCTGTGTTTTGCTTTATATTCTTGACTATGAAAGCCATAATGATTTTGTTGCGATCCTGGACCTGCCTGAGGGGGAACATCAGTACAAGTTCTTTGTCGATGGGCAGTGGCTCCATGACCCTTCGAAGGTAAATCGCACATGGTCCTGAACTTTTTTAGTTTTATATCGATCTCTGCTTTAAATAACTACACGTGGCTGAGATTTCCTGGGAAAAATAATGAACTAGTGAAATGTTTCGTGTTTTGTTCCGCAGCCGGTTGTGACCAGTCAGATGGGAACCATCAATAACCTGATCGAGGTGAAGAAATCAGACTTTGAGGTGTTTGATGCGCTGCAGGTGGACTCGCTCGAGTGCTCTGACACGTCTGGTATGAACCACACATACGTCTAGCAAAGCAAGCAACCACAAAACATTTCAAATAAAGCCCGACCCAAACAGGAATCAGTGATGCACTCGGTCCTCAGTTCTCGGTCCTCAGTTCTAGGTCCTTGGTTCTCAGTTCTCAGTCCTTGGTTCTCAGTTCAGTTCTTCTTGCGTGAAATAGCTTGAACGAGATGTGAATGAAATCTTTCTCAGCGAGTAATCATTTCTTCTTTAGATTTGTCCAGCTCTCCGCCCGGGCCTTACGGACAGGAAGTGTACATGTTCCGACCAGGGGAGCGCTTCAAAGCCCCGCCCATCCTTCCTCCTCACCTCCTTCAAGTCATCCTTAATAAAGACACGAACGTTTCAGTGAGTTCTCTACAAACCTGGTGTTGATGGTTTCTTCTCGTCTGCGTTCTATTGAAACTGCTCTTCCTTTATTGTGTGTGTGATCCAGTGTGATCCGGCTCTGCTGCCTGAACCCAACCACGTCATGCTCAACCATCTTTATGCACTTTCAATAAAGGTACCAACTACAAACTCTTCTTAAATAACTTAAATAACTGTTTACTGTAGAGTTGAGTATCGAGTGTCGGGGAAGTTATTACTCAATTTCTGATTGGATTTTAAATTACATTGCAGTGAAGTAGTATGTGCTGGTTTATAGGCTGCCAAAGGATCACGGTGGAAGCCTTTCTGATCAATTAAAACCCATTTAGGATCTCTGGGTGTGGTGTGTGTGGCGTACCTGCATCCAGGGACATCAAAGGGCATCACACAGGATTTTGCATTCATTTAATCCACTTATAATAAATGAATGCAAAAAAAACAAACAGTTTTCCTGTTAGCAGGATTACATAAAAACTGCTTAACCAATTTTCACCAAACTTGGTGGAGGAATGGGGTACGGGCCTGGCAAGAACCCATGAGATTATGGGGCAGATCTGGATCCAGAAATGTATTAAAGCTTATAACAAACATTTTAAAAGTTAGCAGGATTACACAAAAATTGCTAATTTAATTTTCATCAAACTTGGTGAAAGGGTGGGGCCTGGGCCTTGAAAGAACCCTTTACATTTTGGACATGATCCATGCATGGGGTCATTTTGGGGGGAAAATAAATAAATAATAATCCAGAAATCTTGAAAAATCCCAATCTTCGACATGGTGCAGTGTTCATCCAGTGCCCACTAGGGGGAGACATTACATTATAACTGTGCCAAGTTATACTAATCCGTTTGTGCCTGGTGGAGGTAACTCGCACTCTGAGTGCATGCAAAGATGGTGGTGATCTTGATATTAAAAAAAAAAACAAAAAAACAATGAAGTTGCTACTCACAAAACGTCTGATTATTATGTGTGTATGTGTGACGATGAACTTGAGTATCCGCTTAACTGGACTCTGAATGCACAGAACTCATACACAGATGCAGCACAAATGCATGTTGGTATTAAATAGAAATAAAATATCTTCTTACTTTCTCTAGGATGGTGTGATGGTCCTGAGTGCGACTCACAGGTATAAGAAGAAGTACGTCACCTCTCTGCTGTATAAACCCATCTGAGAGTCGACGTCTCGGTCACCCTCCGGCTCCGTTTAGCGGATTTTGTGCTACACGCCCAGCTTGCAGTGGTTCTGACAGAGGCTGTTTCTCACTTTCATGCCGAGTGCACGTGCGTGTGTGAGTGTGTGTGAGAGTGTGTGTGTCCACCACTGTGTGATCAGGACTACTGAGCTCTACTTGCATAGATTAGCTTTTCTTTCCCCGTCCAGTAGAATATAAAGCAGATGCTTAACTAGGTTTCTGATTTATTTATTATTATTATTGTTTTTGTTTTTTTAAAGAGGACTGAAGTGGCATGTTTTAAAGTAGTGCTGTTGTTGATTTTATGACTGAGATGTGGTGTGTTTTAGAATTCCCAGTGTTTTATTTATTTGTAATAACCGCGTGATTAGCACCTGATTAGCTGCTTTCTGTATATACGTGTATAAAAAGGGCTTGGAGGTTGTATTTACGACCATAAGTCGCCGGATGGAGGCTGAAAGGGCGGAGGGGTTTTCGGCTTTGGCCCCGGGTTGAGGTATAGTTTGCAGCAGGTCACGCTGAGGTCACTGATGTGATCTAACTTTTAATACGTATGGCTGGAATAATGGTGTGTGTAGTGAGCACATGCATGCTGTTGCCCTTCACTGAGATTGTGCGAGCACTTTAATTATATTCACTGTGACGGGTTTGGATGGAAAGATTTTTTCAATTTGATTTTTTTTTTTTTTTTTTCAGTTCCTAAGCTATGCAGTTGACAAATCATGTCGAATCTCGTACTGTAGGATCTAGAACATGCACAATACGCGTTTCTATACGATATTCAAGTGAATTGTATTCGTTTTGTGTACGAGTGTGGATTCTTTCTGTTGTGTGTGTCAGGAATGTTGGTTTACTGTATGATGATGATGATGATGATGATGTGCTGGTGCCAATAGAAGTTGAGGTCTTTATATTTAAATTAAAGCAATGTGTGGATTTTTTTTTTTTTTTTTGGTTAAAGGTCAAAGGTTTTTTTTTTTGTTGTTGTTTTTTTTTTCTCTCCAGGTGTTTATGATGTTTGACGTGTATTGAGATATTCATAGTGTTTGATTTTTTTGTTTTTTTTATTGCTGGATGAAAAGCCTGGGTCAAGTTTCAGTACTTTGTGAGGTGCGCTGACTCACCAATAGAATTTAATGACTTGAATTCAGCATTGAAGCTTTGTTTGTGAAGCAGTGCTGTTGAATTTTGTTTGTTAAGCCCCCACACCCCATCCCCCATCACTGGTTTGCAAATAAACAGCAATAATACATGTGGTCGTGGTTTTTTTGTTGTTTTTTTAATAACAGCATTAGGAAATGGGATGGGGGGGGGCAAGTGGGAACAGCCAGTTAGTCTAATGTACATGTCTTTAAACTGTCGGAGAAAACCGGAGTACCCAGAGGAAACTCACGAATGCACAGGGAGAACTTGAAAACTCCGCACACACAAACGCCCTGGCCGAACCCGGGACTCGAACCCAGGACCTTGTTGCAGTGAGGAGGATGTGCTAACTACTACGCCACCGTGCCCTTAATCACTTTGGTGAATAACAGTTAAGAAGGAACTCCTTTTTAAGAATGAAGCAGTTTGTGACAGGATTGAACGTCCTTCCGTACTGCATTGTAGATTTCGATCACATCGCTGTGCTGTAGCCGTGCCACATGGAAACGCAATGACTCCCCATTAACAGGCTGATGTGGTGACACTCAGGGAATCCCTTAGTGATTTCTGTCAAAATATGCCCTTGTGGCTGTTCCTTCATTGCATTATGGGTATGTTGGAGCCGGAACTACTTTCATATTTTTCTGGAAGGGGCATTTAGGACTCCCTCTGCTATTCCCGTTGGTTTCCGATATCGCTGAGGGTTTCTCGAGTGCTTCTTGGGATCACTGCGGTTGCTAAAATGAATATTAAGTTACCTGAAACAATGTGATTCCTTTTTGAAATGTTTTCTTTAATGCCAAACATCTACATGTGTACAAAGGAAGCCAAAAGAATGTGTTATTTCAATGCATCGCTTTGCCATTCCCAAAACGGTTCACCCGAGGCTATACATGATTAGCGGAAACTGCCGGAAATAGCTGAGGAAGTCCTGAACGATACTGACGTGTGGTTCCCATGATCATGGAGATCCTGGGCATGTGTGCATTTTATAGGCCTGGGATCGACTCCAGAGCCACTGCCATCCAGACTGAGAAAATGGCGCGGTGGCGTCATGCTAAGCACGTTCAACTCACAGTAAGAAGGTCCTGAGGCATCACTGTGTTTCCTTTGTGCTTGCATGGGTTTCCTCCAGGTGTTGTGGTTTCCTCCCACAATCCAAAGTTATGCAGCTAATTGGCTGTTCCAAATTGCCTCTCGGGTGAGTGCGGGTGTGAATGGTTGTGTGTATTAACTTGTTATGGTGTGGTGACCAGTTCTGGGTGTACCCCGCCTTCACCCAGTGTCGGCCGAGCTCCCCGCGACCCTGATAGGATCAAGTGGTTTGTCGAATATTATGAAATGAGCACAGACAAGGACTCCAATGCATCCATGACTTTTTATTGCATTACATAAACACAACGGTTTCCTTGGCAACAAATGTTCAGTCATTATTTACACATCATACAGGTCTCAGTTTCTCATGGCTGGTTACAGCGTCTGTCCGGCTGGAGAGGCTTTCAGACGCAGGCTTTGCTTCACGCTCGTCGAAATCTCCGGACATCTTCGCTCATGAAAATGCCGTCACTTTGGTATTCTCCAAAAAAATCTCACAGTAATTTAAAGGTGGGGTTGGTACATTTTTAGCGGCATACCCAAAGTGTAACATTGGTTGAAATGGTTTTAACACCCCGACAGCAATGAGATCTGAAAAAAATCAGTCATCTGTATCCAGTATAATCGTGTAAAAATTCTGTCCAATTAGAGCCTCGTGGTCCATTGGGGAACATCCAAACAAATGCTCTTATGTATCCCTATTCGTGCTTGACCCTACTGCAGTCAGAATTTGTGTGGAAGGGGGCGTGGCTTTCGAACGCCGGGGTGGGGTTTAGCCGGAGCCCTGAAGAGATGACTTTTGAACTTTACCAACCCCAGCTTTAAACCAAAAGCCCTCTCGTAGGCTAATCTTTTTCAAACATCCGCTAAGTTATCTGATTAAATGGGGAAACTCCACCCTACTCTACTGGTGAAATAATTTCTGAGCGCAAACACAGCCAGGCTTGTTGCTTCAAATATTTCAATATCTACATCTAACAACAAGCAGTAGCTAAATGTTTGTGTCCTCTTTTTTTTTCCAGTTTTTTTTTTTGCAGCTGAGAGCAGACTATGATGGCTCTCTGGATTAAAGGCAAGCAAAGCAACAATATCTTGACTTGAGGTTTATAACAAGAGGCATTAAAACCTGTGGCTTTGTGTAAACTAGAACTGTTAACACTAGAGCTTCACTGGCGACTCAGGAGCTTTGGCTCCATGTGAAGGATAAACACTGCGAATTGCACTGCGTATTGCACAGTTACCCAGATACTGAACCACTGCATATAAAGCAAAACGATGCTGAAAACAACCACACGATGACACAAAGTCGATTATATACAGCACAGGAAATAAGCTTTAAAAAAAGCAACAAATAACCCAAGCAGCTAACGGACACCTCAGACTGTGACGGGCCACTTCTACGTATCTGTAGCATCCGTAGTATAATCATGGCCCCACCAGATCCTTGCCAAAGTTTGTTATCACTTTATAAGCACATAAAGAAAGGTGTGTTCTATACGACGCCCCATTTCACAGGTGTTTCCTACACCTACTGCGTCCTCACTGTTAATAGCAGAAATATGATTTGGTCCTAATTCTCACGCTCACTCGCCAGTCAGCTTCAGAAGATTGAGTATGTAGTAATACCGATAACGATAATAATTGGGCGGCACGGTGGCGTAGTGGTTAGAACATCCGCTTCACTGCAAGCAGGTCCTGGGTTCTCTGCATAGACGTGTCTGTGTGGAGTTTGCAAGTTTTCTCAATGCTTGTTTGGGTTTCCTCTGGGTACTCCGGTTTCCTCCAACCATCCAAAAACGTTCACAGTAGGCTTACTGGCTGTTCCAAATTGCCCCTTGGTGTGAGTGTGATTATGAATGGTTATGTGTGTCGCCCTGTGATGGCCTGGCGAGCTGTTCAGGGTGTACCCCGCCTTTGCTCAAAGTTGGCTGAGACAAGCTCCAACCTTTCACGCTCCTTAATCAAAGCACGTCTGAAACGTTTGCTTACGATGTTAAAACAGTACAGAATTCGTTCATTCGCTGAATTTCTTCATCCTGTTAGGGTCGTGGTGTGTCTGAGCCTACGTCAGGGTACACCCCCGACAGCAACACACACACAACCATTCACTCTCACACTCACACCTAGGGGCAATTTGGAACAGCGAATTAACCTAATGTGCATGTCTTTGGACTGTGGGAGGAAACCGGAGGACCAGGAGGAAGCCCGCGCAAGCACAAGGAAAACATGCAAACTCCACACAGAAACGCCCTCGCAAAGCCCGGGACCTTCTTGCTGTGAGGCGGGCGTGCTAACCACTACGCCGCCGCGGCACTAAATTAAACCCATTAAACCTAAACTAGGTTTAAACGTCTCGGTTAATTACACGGACAGTAATCCGAAAGGGAAACTAGGGGTTCAAACTTTGGCAAGTATTGGTGTACCTCACCTTACAGCACAAACACAAAGCTGATACTTTCATTTTTCTCTCCCTTCCCCATGCAAATAAGGGTCCAAGAATCATTTCAGTAGTATTACAGGATAACACGAGTGAGAATACAAGTTAGAATAATAATATTGCACTGACGGTCTTCCATAATTATAAAACACCGAGTTCCAGTGTCAGTGAAAGCTGGCACAGTCGCATTGCACATGCTCGGGCGAACTCGATTAAAGCGGCAATCAGCGACACCTCTGACGGCGTCTTCCAGACAATAATACTTCGACCCTAAACCAAGTAACGCTGCTCTTCGTTACTTAACTCCAAGCTTATCGTGAGTAGACGTGGCACATTCTCAGTGATGGCTGCTTGAGCCTTTAACGCAGGCACCGGTTAGTTGGGTGGACGACGATCCTGACGATCTGTCTCACCTATGAAATGTGGCTTTTAGTGTTTCTTTGCCTTCAATCCCTGAGTTTCTCCGCGGGATTTACTAGCAGTATGTTTAGCTGCAACACAAAGAACCATCACTCCGTATAAAGTGTAAGTTCTCGCATAGTCAATGATTTAGAACACGCCGGTTCCATGCGTCATTTGTATATTGTCTGTTTTTTTTTTTGTTTTTTTTGTCGTTTTCTTTGCACAAATACTAATACATTTGCAGACATTCGCATATATCTTATATGCAAATACACTCCTGAACGCCTGCAGGCTGCCTTCTAAACATTCTACAGCAGCCAGGACACACACAGTATCCGTTTCTCAAGGCATACTCTAGTGTCAGGAGTCCTTTTTTTTTTTTTTTTTTTTTTTTTTAAATCAAGGTAAGGCGAAAAGAAGGGATAAGAGGTAAATAAGAGGAAAGACGGTCTAAAAGGATAAGGCAGGGGGCTGGAGAGTGGAGGTGGAGCTTGTCCTGGCTGGTCTCAGGAATGCCGCTTTAGTGAAGGCACTCCCTGGTGCGCTTCTTTGCGAGTCGCAGACTGCCTGTTTCCGTGGCGGTCTCAGAGGTCACGACATCCCTATCAGAAGACCCTGGGTAGGCACCTTTGAGGATTTTACCTACAAAACAAAACAAATAAAGAAGTTAGTCTGAACCGTAGTGTAAAGTTAAAGCTTTGGGGTTTTGAGGTTAGCCAGGTGCAGAACATCACAACACTGTTTGTTTGTTTGTAGGATTATGTGAAAGTTATGTGTTGATTTGTATAAAGTTTCCACCAGAGGCGGGGCTTTGGACAAGGAAGACTCGGTTAGAATTTGGACATGATCCGGATCAAATTCTAGATCCAGGAATTTTTTAAGGATTCTTTAACATTGCGAGACAGACCATTGTTTGAAAGTGTGGTATTACAGCAGGGGGTGCTGTGTACCTTTTTTGTGTCTTGGTGAAGGTTTGCACTCTCTTAGTGCACTGGTATTGACTCTGTAATGAATTATGTTGATACTTTTTAGAGCTACTGTGTATGTTATGATATATCTTTCTAACATTTTAGTTTAAAAACTATAATAATTACAAACTCGAAAAAATGAAGCAGCAATTCAAATTTGATGCAAAAGCTTTGTACTTTGTAACATACACATTCCACTCATTTGCCAGACTGCTTGATCCTACTAGCATTGCGGAGAGGCTGGACCCTATCTTAGCCGACAGTGGGTGAAGGTGGGGTACAGCACACCAGACCATCACAGGGCCAACACACAAAACCATTCACATTCACACCTACGGGCGATTTGGAACAGCCAATTCTGAAAAACTTTGGAGAGGGGGCGGGACTGAACCACTCCATAAAGTCTTCTCCAGCACATCTTGAAAACTTTCAGTAGGGTTAAGGTCAGGACTCTGGGGGGCCGATACATATGTGAAAATGATTCCTCGTGCTCCCTGAACCACTC
>JAQMYF010000008.1:2348787-2387090 GCA_030014195.1 Neosilurus mollespiculum
GAGTAGAACCGCTGCTCCTTCGCGTTGAGAGGAGCCAGTTAAGGTGGCTCGGGCATCTGATTAGAATGCCTCCCGAATGCCTCCCTGGTGTGGTGTTTCGGGCATGTCCGACCGGAACGAGACCCCGGGGTCGACCCAGAACATGCTGGAAGGACTACGTCTCTCGGCTGGTTTGGGAACGCCTTGGCGTCCCCCCGGAAGAGCTGGAGGAAGTGGCTAATTTAATTTAAGTGGCTAATTTAATTTAATTAACATTTAAATAAAATTAATTGGGATTTGTGTGCTGACCTTTCCAGTATTGATCTCCATCAGTGCAGTGTTAAGGCAGGAATTCAGCATGGCCTCCATCCGCTGCACCAGCCCTCTGCCCTCCATGACCTGCTGCTGCAGAGCACTGAAGTCATCCACGTGTCCGATGGCGTGGCGCCCATTGCGGTTAGCGAATGAACCATCGGGGGCATCACCCTCCAAATCCGCATGAGGCTCCAGAGAGTCTGAGATACAAAGTATACGGGAACGAGGAAAAGATTATTAAATATACAGTATTGTTAAGAATTTGGTATCATGATGAGAAATTGTCAATAAATGTTAAAGGATGTGCATCAGCCTTTATTAGAGGTGTTTTCATTTTACACCTGTCTAGTACCATGCAACAGTTGTTCATTCGCTTAATCCTATTAGGGTCCGTGACCCTAGGCTGGAGCCTATCTCAGCTGACTCTGGGCGAAGCCAGGGTGCACTCCGAACAGCCCCAGTCTATTGCAGGGCCAACACACAAACAGCCATTCACACTCACAATTTGGAACAGCCAGTTAGCCCAACGTGCATGTCTTTGGAATGTGGGAGGAAACCAGCGTACCCTGAGGATGCCCACGTAAGCACAGGGAAAGCCAACTGCATACAGAAATGCCCTCGCCAAGCCTGAGACTCGAACCCAGGATCTTCTTGCTGTGAGGTGGACGTGCTTACCACTACGTCACCGCGTTGCCCAAGCAACCGTTGTGTTTGTTAATATCTGTAACATGTTTATGCGTAAACTTATTTCTAAATGATCTTTTACATTCATTCAAAAAAAGGACACTTCATAAATTCTGGTTTCTCCATAATTACTTCATGTATTGCATCACTGGGGCAGCACGGAGTAGTGATTAGCACGTCCACAGGGTTCGAGTCCAGGACCCAGCGAGGGCATTTCTGTGTGCATGTTCTCTCCGTGCTTGCGTGGGTTTCCTCTGACAGTCCAAAGATATGCAAATAAGGCTAGTTGGCTGTTCCAAATTGCACCTAGGTGTGAGAGGTTGTGTGTGTGTTGGCCCTGTGACGGCCTGGCAAGCTGTTCAGAGTGCACCCCACTTTCGCCCAGTGTCGGCTGAGATAGGCTCCAGCCTACCTGCGACCCTAATAAGATTAAGCGTTTCGGAAAAAGAATAAGTGAGTGAGAGATGATTCCATCACCAGAGAAGTACTGAAAACCTTTAATTAAAAAAAGAAAACTTATTATGAATCAGTATGAATGATGTTAACTGTTTGCATGCACACACCGTTAGCTGCGAGTGAGGTCTCCTCAAGCTCCGAATAAGGAGAACACGGTGGACCCGAAGGGAACGGACCAATGTCCCTGACTGGAGGAGAGGGAGATGGGTCTGCAGAACACACACAAGCGGGTTAACACACCATGCACATACACTGCAGAAGATCAGGAATCAGCTGCGGAACAGAAATCCTGCGGATACATTATTATTATTATTATTATTATTATTATTATAACAGTAACAATTGCTTCCAGACATATGGGTTCTCATACCTTTACAAGCTAGCCTAATATTCTTAGCAAAGGTATAATAGAGTTCAAACTTATGCCTACTGCATAGCAGGGGCCACAATGCTGTAAACAAACTGCATTTTTAAATAAAATTTTACGTTTCAGAAGTATAATAATCGATGTATTGTAGTGAGGGATGTTGTGAAGTACTTTACTATTAATGTATCATTAGGAATTAGTGATGCTCCAACGGGGGCCAGACTGCGTGTCCCTCTGTCCCTTTGTCTCTTTGTCATAATGTCCTGCCAGTGTTTCACATGACCCATACGCTTTGTGACATCGTCACCTACTTACTGATTTTGCCACTGAGTTCAACTATAGGCGATTTCACGTGCAGTTTAGTGGCAAAGCACGTGTCGCTCATCCCTTTGCCGCTGAACTGCACAAGAAATGAAAGGTGAAATCTGTCAACCAGAGAAATCTTTAAGCTCTGATTGGTAATCGCTCGTGTTTAAGTTCAGACAGTTTACATCACTTAAGAAAATTTCACCTCTCATCGCTTCATTACCTTCGCATGGTCGCTTGTCACTTCCTACATGAATGGGGCTTCCCACACACTGTGATGATGTCACAGAGAGGGGTGCTACCACCCTGAGGCATCCCGCCCACAAAGCTTTATGCACTACTAGTTATTTGGGTTTTCCAGGGCTTAAAGAACAAAAACAATGAAAAAAAAAAAAAAAAACAACAACACACTAACGATATTCCTGCTTCTCACAGCATCATCGTCAATGTTTGGAAATACAATATAGTGCTTGAATTGCAACAGAAATTCAAACTAACTACCCTCAATATACAGTATGATTTTGGCCTAACTTTACTCCCTCACTTACACCTGAACCAGATGGTGACATCCCATAAGCATGTGAAAGTGTCTGTGTGTCTAAATGCGTCTGTGTGTCACTATTAGAGCACTGCATGCCAGAGAGTTGTCGCACCGTGCAACAGCTGTCTCCTGTACAGGGCGTCCCGAAGCGGGCTGGCTGGTATGAGGGACGAAGGTCGCGACTCCAGACCGGCTGAGGATAGCTGTTGCTCCAGCTGTTTCTGCAGCTGTAATCTCAGAGCACTGTTCTCCTGGACGCTGCGCTCCAGCTGGGCCCGTAGAGCCCGGACCTCCAGCAGCAACTGGTTGAGTTCTCCCACAGCTGGAGCAGAGGTGTACGGCAGCTCAGAGAGATAACCTGCATGCAGACCAGAAGTGCTTCAAGTTCTTAATAAACTTCTTAATCCAATAAAGTCCAGGCTAATTTTCAGTACAGGGGGGAGGAGGAATCCCAATCCAATCCCAATTTTGTTACTATCAAGGGTAAAGGGGTTGGTACTTTCCTTAACTCACTCACTCATTTAGTAAACACCTTAAACCTATCACTAGGGTCATAGAGAAGCTGGAGCCTATCTCAGCCAACACTGGGTGAAGGCGGGGTACACCCCAACCAGCATCCGACCATCGCAAGGCAACACACACCCAACCATTCACACTCACACCTAGGGGCAATTTGGAACAGCAAGTTAGCCTAATGTGCATATCTTTGGACTGTGGGAAGAAACCGGAGTATCCAGAGGAAACCCACACAAGCACAGGGAGAACATGCAAACACCACACAGAAACGCCTGAGCGCGGAACTCGAACCCAGAACCATCTTGCTGTGATGTGATGCCACCCAAAAGAGACTCCATGAGACTCCAGCCTTCCTGCGACCCTAGTAGGTTTAAGCGGTTCGAATGAAAAGATGATATCTGCTCAGTCTGTGTGTAATGCAGGACTTGTGTCTCACCTGTAGGGGCGCCTTTGCTCCCTGCGCACACCCGGTCATAGAGCTGGAGTTCACACTGCAAAGAGTGCAGCAGCTGCCTGCTTTCGGAGAGCTGCTGCTGGAGCAGTCTCACTTCATGCTGCAACCTGTACAGACACCCCACAGTGCGAGTGTAGTCACTCCAGTGTAAGTTAGAAACACTATCACAGTCAGCAAGTTATTATAGATTACGTCCCAGGGTAGTGGGTGTAGTAATGACCGACTGTGTTACCTGTTGTTGTGGTCCTGGTTGCTCTGCCTCTCTTGCCGTAGCTGCTGAATCTGTTGACTCTGTTCACAGTTGTGCGTCTGAAGCCTTCTCAGCTCCTCCTTCCACTGCTCCGCCTCTAACTCCGCCTGTTTCAGCCGTGCCCGCCCAGACAGTACCGCCTCCCGCAGCTGCTCTATCTCCTCATTGTTGTCTACAAGACAAGTAATTTCAATAAGATTAATAAAAATACATATTAAATCATAGATATAATATTTATCACATATATATTAAATCCCATGTATAAAATTATACATGATACATATGTTAGATCGAAAATATTTTTTCTATGTAATCTGTCTAAAGCGGTCCCAGGCTCCAAACATCACATCACAGAGTGAACGGACTCACCCCTGCTCGTCTGCAGTCTGGACTGGAGACTCAGATTCTCTTCCTTTAGCACTCGGATCTCATTAGACAGCTGAGTCACAGTGTCCAGGCCTTGGATGTAGATATTTGTGGGTGCTGCTGTGGAACATACATGACAGGAGCTACTTTTAACAGGTTTTTATTATATATTTTTTTACATTTCTGGAGCAAAAACAACAAACATTACTTTGAATAGTTATCTCTTTAAATAGTTTCAATATCAAGAGTGTTTAAAAATCTATATAAAAAACACCACAGTGGCTAAAGTAATGGTTATTGTCTTGCCTAATATTTAAAAAAAATCAGTAGGGGTCCAGATGCTCCAGCCGGCTGGACCATTTAACAAGCCCAATATATAAAAAGTGACCTTGTGACCTTGAAACCAGGTCAAGATGTCCCATATACAATCCTACTCTATTCATCCCTGAGGGGGCCTCGTACACCAGACTTAATGATTCTATGTCATTTCCTTCCAAAGTTATCACACTAACAAGTTGTACGGATGGACAGAACCCATTTCTAAATTCACTAAGTTGACTGCAGTGACCTTGAAACAAGGTCAGGTTGACCCATATACAATCCTAACCAAGGCCTTCCTGAGGGCAACGCATGCAACAAAATTGATGGTCTTGTGTCATTTCCTATTAAAGTTATTGCATTAACAAGCCTTGATGAGCACAAGCTAGAATAAATCCCTAACTTAACTGCTGTGACCTTGAAAAAAGGTCAAGGTCAACCATATACAATCCCAAACAAGACCCTCATGAGGGGAACCCATGCACCAAATTTGTTGATCCTATGTCATTTCCTATCACACTAACAAGCCTTGACATGGGCAACATTAATAAATCACTAAGTTGATTGTTGTGACCTTGAAAAAAGTCAAGGTCAGCCATATACAATCTCATCCAAGACCTTCCTTTGGGGGACCCATTCACCAAATTTTGTGATAACTGTGCCATTTCCTTTTAAAGTTAACAAGTATTGACAAGCCCAATATATAAAAAGTGACCGTGTGACTTTGAAACAAGGTCAAGATGACCCATATATTGGGGCAGCCCTGGTCTAATGGTTAGAGAAGCGGCTCTGGGACCGAAATGTTGCTGGTTCGATTCCCAAACCAGCAGAAAAAAATGTGTGGCGGTGGGGGGGTGAGCTGCACCTTCCCTTCCTTCACATTCACGGCTGAAGTGCCCTTGAGCAAGGCACTTAACCCCCAACTGCTCTCCAGGCGACCCCAATGTGTGGCAGCCCACTGCTCCAAGTGTGTGTGTGTGCTCACTGTATGCATGTGTGTATGTTCTCACTTTGGATGGGTTAAATATAGAGACAATAACATTCACATTCACACTTCAAGCAATCTTTATACTATGACTGCTGTTTCATTATGATTTGAATGAATTCTACTGATTCTCTCACCTCCATCTCTGGCAGCGTTGGCCAGACGAGTCTCCAGCTGCTGTCTCAGCCTCTCATTGGTCCTGATGGAGTCCTCCAGACGTTGCCGCAGAGTACGGATCTCACGCAGATGCTCCTCAATCAGGTCCACACCTGGCAACCCAAACAAACATGGCACGGCCACGGATTTTAAATTTCATACGTCTTGCTTAGTGAGTCTCGGTCCATTATTTTATTATGTATTAATATTTCAGTCACTTGAATAACATACCAGAATTGCTGTTCCCTGACTGGTATCCAGGTGCACCAGTGTAACCTGTGATTGGCTGAACCATGCTGTCCATCTCCCATGGTGCATTGCTTCCAACCAGGCTGCTGTTTGATTTCTGGGGCTGGTGAAGCGAATGATGAGGCAGCTGTGCGTAATGGGAGGGATCGGATAGCACGGAGCCCAGCAGTGGATAGCTGCTCAGTGAATGTGGTAAACTAAAACCTGGTTTCAACACACAGAGAAAACAACAAGTTCGGAATTCAGGAACTGTCAGGAAAAGGGGTATCATGCAAACTTTTCTCAGTAGAAAGCAGTGCTGCATGAGTTTTATGATTGTTGGGTTCTAGCTGTTAGGTCCAGTGTTAATTTCTGCAAGCAAAGATTATGTTAAATACCAGGCGCACTGTTAAAGACAGCTGTCTGATTACTGTACGTGTAAGTGTCGGTAACATCGCTGTATCTGTGGAGGTTGAATAAATGAAGTAAACGTAGAAATCTGAGCGGCATGGTGGCATAGTGGTTAGCAGGTCCGCCTCACACCAAGAAGGTCCTGGGATTCTGTGAGGAGTTTGCATGTTCTCCCTGTGCTTGCGTGGGTTTCCTCCGGGTACACCGGTTTCCTCCCACCGTCCAAAGACATGCACATGCGGTTAATTGGCTGTCCCAAATTGCCCCTAGGTGTGAGCGTGAAAGGTTGTGCGAGTGTTGACCCTGCAATGGTCTGGCGAGCTGTTCAGGATGTACCCCACCTTCACTCAGTGTCGGCTGAGATAGGCGCCAGCCTCCCCGCGACCCTGGTAGGATTAAGCGGCATGGCAAATAAGTGAGTGATGAGTGAGTGAATAAACAAAATAAATGTAGAAATCTGGGTGGCACGGTAGTGTAGTGGTTAGTACGTCTGCCTCACAACAAGAAGGTCCTGGGTTCGAGTCCCATGCTCGGCAAGGACATTTCTGTGTGGAGTTGGCATGATCTCCCTGTGCTTGTGTGGGTACTCCGAATTCCTCCCACAGTCCAAAGACATGCACATTAGGCTAACTGGTGAGAATTGCCCCTAGGTGTGAATGTGAGCCTGCTGTTCAGGGTGTACCCCACTGAGATAACATCCTGGTGACCCTAGTAGGTTTAAGCAGTTCAGCAAATGATGAGTGATTGAGTAAAATGTATTTTATTTATATTTTATGGTTTATATCTTTGTCATTTAAGAAATAATATTGATGTTTCTGCTGGAAATTATGTGTCTGGCGCAGCGGTGGACAGCATTAAGAGGTGGGTAAATTTAGGTCGGAGACCAGAGAAGGCCTAGGCATGAAATGCACGGTCCGTCACTGCTCAGAATTAAGGTAGAAGCCTAAACTACATTACAGCAAAACACACACACATACACAAGCCACAAGCTGTGTGCTCACTTCGGACTGGTAGTCTGCGCAGACCCTGCTGATGCTGTTCAGGCGTCAGTGGCCCAGAAACAGGCGATGGGTCAGAAGTTAAGTTATTTGAGGAGTTGGTCCAGGGGTGTTTCTGGGCCAAGGGCAAAGAACCATACAAGGGAGCGGAATAAACACCTAGAGCTGGGTGGAGGAGGGTAAAGTCTATTTAGGTAAAGAAAATGGCACAGAATACGAGTACTGGGAGATGATTCTGTGGACTGACCCTGCCTACCTGTCTTACTCTCTTTTTGCCTGTAGGGGGTGATAGGGGACTGACTAGAGGAGTAAGGGACAGGGAGGAAGGAGTGGTGGCCTGAAAGAGAGTGGAGGGGATTACAGTGGGGTGAGATGGGATTATTCTCGGCGACTGTGTGAATTATCAATGTAGAAATCTTTATTACTTTCATGGAATAAGAACCATTAGTCAGAGATGATATTAACCTGTAAAGAATCGGAACAAAAACTCACAACTTATTTATATCCACTAATAAAATGAAAGGACTGTGCTTTGGAATAACTGTATGTATATTTTCTTGTCTGTGTGTGGGAGTGTGTGGGTGTGTGTGTTCACATGCCTGTGTCATTCGATCTAGAAGCTGGTTCCACCTGGGCGTATTCGCTTACGGCGTCCACATCAGAGCACAGTTCCAGATCTTCATTTATCGAGGCCCTTTCATCTGACACAAAGGAAGTGCGGTCAGATTGGTCTGTTGTCTCGGAGGGGGCGTGGCTGCTGGAGGGTGTGTCAGGACGTTGCTGCAGTTTTGTGTGGAGAGACTCTATTATCTTGTCCTTTTGTTGGAGCTCCTTACTCAACCTACACACACACAAATTTATTATCTCTGCTCCTTCGTCTCTACCATTTCATCTATCATCTGCTCTCTGATTGCACTACTGTCTGTTCTGTAACCTCGACCAAAACCATCCAAAGAAACCTTTGATGATAAAAACACAGAACCTGAAAGTCTGGTTTCTATAATGAGTAACGCAACAATTCCAAGATAAAATCCTCAAGTCAGAAAAATCATTGTGGTACCAAAACATGTATCCTTTTAAAAAAAAAAAAAAGGTGGTTAGCACGTCTGCCTCACAGCAAGAAGGCCTCGGTTCAATTCCCGGGCTTGGGTGGAGTTGACATGTTCTCCCTGTGCTTGTGTGGGTTTCCTCCGGGTACTCTGGTTTCCTCCCACTGTGCAAAAACATGCACAGTAGGCTAATTGGCTGTTCCAATTGCCAGTAGGTGTGAGTGTGAATGGTTGTATGTGTGTTGGCCCTGCAATGGTCTGGCAAGCTGTTCAGGGTGTACCCCGCCTTCGCTCGGAGTCGCCTGAGATGGGTGCCAGTCTCCCTGGAACCTTAATTAGGATTAAGAGGCTTAGAAAATGAATGAATGAAAATCCAGTCCACATGTATGGCTCATATTTCATGACTCAATAACACAATAAGGTATATGTTAATACTAAAAAAAACAAAAATAGCTGTTCTATAGAACGTCATAACCCCTCAGCCAGGACACTTCAAGTGCACGGAGGACAAAAGCCATCCCCCAGTTTCGGACAATCAACATTTTATTAGCCACCCAACACACGGGTTTAGGTCGTAGGGAGTGCCTATGCAAAAGCTCAGAAAGCTCTTATGAATATGAGCTGAGCAATTGCCTGGACAACTTTATATGTTCAAGGTCACTGTGCCAAGGTCAAAGGCCAAATATGCAAATTAGCTACCTCACGCACAGGCTTAGGTCATAGGGAGTGCCTATGCAAAAGTTCAGAAAGCTATCATGCATATGTGTGGAGCAATGACCCTGATAACTTTATATGTTCAAGGTCACTATGCCAAGGTCAAAGGTGATATATGCAAATTAGCTACCTTGAGCACAGGCTTAAGTCATAGGGAGTGCCTATACAAAGTTCAGAAAGCTGGCTTGTACATGAGACAAACAATGGCCAAGCAATGTCTGCCCACCAAGCCAACGACAACACCCCTCCAGCCATAACTGGCTGAGGTGTACAAATTAATCATAAAAAATAAAACAATTTATAAAGCTTAGGTTGAATTTATGCATCAGTGTGTACCCCGATTCCAAAAAAGTTGGCACACGTGTAAAATGTAAATAAAAACAGAATGCAATGACTTTCAAATCTCATAAACTCATATTTTATCCAGAAAAGAGCATATAATACTAATAGGTAGTTTTGAATTTGATGGCAGCAACATGTCTCATAAAAGTTGGAATGGGAAAACGACAGGCTGGAAAAGTAAGTGGTACTAAAAAGAAACAGATGGAGGAACATTTTACAACTTATTTGGGTTATTGAGAACAGGACAGTAACATGGGCGGCATGGTGGCGTAGTGGTTAGCACGTCCGCCTCACAGCAAAAAGGTCTTGTGTTTGAGTCCCAGGCTCAGTGCGGGCATAACTGTGTGGAGTTTGCATGTTCTTCCTGTGCTTGCGTGAGTTTCCTCGGGGTACTCCGGTCTCCCCCACAGTCCAAAGAAATGCACTTGTTCCAAATTACCCCTAGGAGTGAGTGTGAGTATGAATGGTTGTATGTGCTGGCCCTGCAATAGTCTGGCGAGCTGTTCGGGGTGTGCCTCGCCTTTGCCTGGTGTTGGCTGAGATAGGCTCCAGCCTGACTGCCACCCCAATTGGATAAAGCGGATTGGCAAATAAGCGAGTGAGTGAGTGAGTGAGTACTTTCAGGCCCTCAAACAGGCATGATTCTGTCATGAATATCACTGCATGGGCTCAGGAACACCTCCAGAAATCATTGTCAGAAAATCTAAACTACCTTTCAGAGGATGGAATTACCTCAAAGCTAACAGCTCATGGCCCATTTTGTCATCCTGCACTTCAGAACGATCACCTGTGAATTCAATCAAAAATCAGTTATACGTTATTTTACACTAATTCCATTCACACTAGTCACGAACATATATTACAAAGTGAACAAAAGCCATAGATATTAATAGCAGTGATTCTGTGTAATTTTTTTTTTTTAAAAGACACCAATGCTAAGGATCCTGTAGTTTTATAGTTGAGCTAAAGCTAAATCTATGTATGTGTAGAAGTAAATTTTATAATGTGTGCGTATACTCACGTCCACTGAGCTTAACACTGATCCTCTGTGTGAGTGACGAACTCTGGGAAAGCTGTTCTCGGAAGCTCTGGCCCATGTAGTAATCGATATCGTTGGCCCGGAGGAGCTCCTCGAACGCCTTGGTGGTGTCGCCTAGGTGCTGCGTGAGGATGTGGCAGACTCCTCGTCCCTCACGCATCCTCTGTCGCAATAGAGACAATTCGCGAGCCTGGGCCTGGATCAGAGTGTTGTATTTTCTGGAAAGACACGAAAGCCAGAGAGTCGGATATATAAAAACGAAAAACTACTTTTACACTAAAATCACTGCAAGAATCACCCACCACTAGGGTCGCAGGAAGGCTGGACAGCTCGCCAGACCATTGCTGAACCAACACACACACACACACACACACACACACAACCATCCACATTTACACCTAGGGGCAATTTGGAACAGCCAGTTATCATAATGTGTAAGTCTTTGGACTGTTGGAGGAAACTGGAGTAACTGGAGAAAACCTACACAAGCACAGGGAGAACATGCATACTCCACACAGAAACGCCCAAGCCCGGGACTCGAACCCAGGACCTTCTTGCTTTGAGGTGGACGTGCAAAGGACTTGCTTTGAGGTGGACAACCACTACACCACCGCGGCGCCCAATTACAAGAATTAGTTGATGAGAATTCCAGTAAATTATGAGAAAGTCATGTAATGAAAATTAAACCGCAATCCAATCTGACTGTCAGTATAAATATTCTTTCTCACCCAGGCCATGTAGTGCTCTTCCCCTCCTCTGTCCCTCTTTTTTCTTCTAGTTTGCTGTTGTGGATCTGGTTCTCCAGGGATGCCACACGTGACACCAGTACCTGCAGCTCCCTGTTGGACTTCAGTGGTCCAAGGGCTGGCCCATCTGAGTGCCAGCCCTCATCATCCTCCAAACCACTGTTGGCTGGAGATGCTTGGAAGGCCCAGTTCACCTAAAAGAGTGAAGGAAACCACAGTACAGTAAAACACACTCAAAAGCCTTCACATTTGTCTGGTAGATCTCGGAGGTGTGCGACTGTGAATGTAATATTTTTATTATTTAATTTTCACCAATTTAATTATTATTATGGAACCTTGCACTTAGTGCCCTATCCGTCCCTTTTTGTACGAATGATCGCACAGACGCCCCTGATTGGCTGGTGATCACTGTGACAGAGAGGTGAGTGTATGCCATCCCTCCCACCCATGACAGCTCAGCCAATTAGCTCCTATGGACACCCGGTTGCAAACAGCTGCGGTATCAACCTGGATTTGAACTTGCGATCTCTAGGTTGACAGTCACGCACCTTGTTGATGCGCCATTCAAGTAAACAGTGAGTAAAATGGCCTGTACCTTGCGTGGTGTGCGCTCAAGGCTGGAAGCGTAGTCGGAGGTAGCGGAGAGCGAACGCACACGGATCTGCAGTCCACGGATCACTTTGTGACAGCGGGAGAGCTGTGCACGCAGGTCCTGCACCAACAAGTCATCTGGTTGGGAGCTGTCGCCATGGTGAGGCCACAAATTACCAATACTGCCACATGACGGCCGGGAAAGAGAGTTACACAGCTCGACATCTTCAAACTCTGCAGGAAACACAAAACACATACAGTGTAATAGCATCATTAATATACAGCCAGTTCTAAATCAGGTGTGTCAACACAAAATGAAAACGCATGTTCTCCCTGTACTTGCATGGGTTTCCTCCGGGTACTCTGGTTTCCTCCCACAGACCAGACGTGCACATTAGGATAACTGGCTGTTCCAAATTTCCCCTAGGTGTGAGTACGAGTGTGAATGGTTGTGTGTGTTGGCCCTGTGATGGTCTAGCGAGCTGTTCAGGGTGCTCAGGCTGATTAAGTGGTTCGGCAAATGAGTGAGTGATGAGTTAGAGTTTTAATTTTAAGGTGTGTTGTTTTGTATGAAAGGTCTGGATATTTGATTAGTTGATTGGTCAGTCGTACGATATATTGTGATTGATTAGCTGTTTAATTTGGGGACATACCCGGGCTACTGGTGTCTTCTCTCTCAGCTTCGTTCTCACTGCGCCCACTGGTCTCATAGCCAAGATCCTGCAGATCCACCTGCACCTGCTTACTGTCCTGCTGTACTGCACTCTCGGCTACGAGACAAGACAGAAGTCTATTAAATTCTCTCCGGACATGAACAGTAATTTTATTAATTCAATCCGTCTTATAAAACACAAATCTTGTTCTGATATTTTGCTTAAGCAGAATTGTTTCCAATGGCAGTAACATGAACATGAGCTTGCTTCACATATTTACAGCATTTAGAAGTTAAGAGAAATTATATTATATAGATTCTGCTGGAGGCGGAGCCTCCGGTAGATATCTCTTTTGATAGGTGTCTGAGGCTGGTGTTATAAGAGTGCCCTGGGGAAAATGAATAAATCAATCAATCTTCCCTGCGTTTCTTGACTACGGTCTGAAGCGAAAGAAGGAAAGGTTAACAGTGAGTTTTCTTTTCACCGCCTTTCACTCACTGATTTCCGCCTTCATCGTAAACGTCTTTGCATATTAAAACATGGTAATGTTATTACAATCTTCTGTGTAAAAGAAAAAAAAAACAAGTAATACATCCTCAGACAGGGAGGCGACATTGTGCTGCGAAAAGTAGTAAGAAGTCACAGGTTTACCACATGTTTTCATCAGCAGTACAAAACCAATTTGCATATGAATGACTGGGGTGTGATACTATTCCTTCCTATATAGGACATGACTCTTGTTTGATGTATGTAAACGGAAGCATGTATGTAAATGAAAGTGTGTTCAGAAGTTCCCTAGTTTATAACTGATTTGTTAGTTTAATATCTGTATACTGTTATTATTACCATTAACTTGGCTTTTTTAGCAGACTGCAACTTCAAAACTGCAAGCAAAAACCACCAGATGATGAAAATATACAGTTGCTCATGCGTAACAGGAAAGTTTGGAAGGCTTGGCTTTATTTTCACTCTAACGGGTTCATGTTTAGGAAGGTCTGCCTACCTGTATTAGAATGTGTGTTTTTTATTCTTTGCGAATCTGAGCGGTGGTGAACGAGCCTCTATTTTTAGGATTCAGTTTCGTTAATTATAATAAATCTTTTTTTTAAATTGGTGACCCAGCAGCCTTATTGGATTCAATCTGGTGGCATGGACACAGGACAACCATCCAAATCATGTTCTATGCTTATGAAGCTCCATTCATGAACTGGTTATAAATATGCTGCCTGGTGTAGTAGAGACTACCTTATCTGGACTACCAACTATGCTTGGATTTGAGCACGGAGCACTTTTTCCTCTTGTAAGCTTTGGTTCATCTTACAAATGAGTTGTGCTGAAATTCCATTCTAACCAAGCAACAGAGACTGTATTGTTTATCTTAGGAAACATACAGCAGCTACTGATGCAAAACACGTCCTCATGAGTCCGAGCCTGAGGGACTGCACATGACTCTGAGAGTGAGTCATGTTCCAAATGTTGTAGATGTGTGGGGTGTTTGTCAGTGTACCCAAATACTGAAAATGATACTGTTGATAGCCTGGTAAGGGGCAGAACCTTTATGATGCTGAATGTTAGCGTTAATGTTCTAAAAAAAAAAACAATTTTTTTTTGGTTAGGTTTAGGAATAGGCATACAGTGTGTGTGTGTGTGTGTGTGTGTGTGTGTGGACGCACTCAGTAATTCTCTGTACTCCTTGAGCTGGTCAGCCTGTGCGTGTACAGTGGCCTCGGACACCATCAGTTGCTCCCGGAGCTCTCTGCTTTCCTGGCGGCTCAGGGCGAGGTCGCTACGGAGACGCTCTGCCTGCTCACGTAGTCCTGCCTCGACATGCTTCCAGAACCCTGCAGAACCTCCACTTTCACCCTCCATCTCCTGCACCATACAAACACACACACTGTTCAAAGTCATACTGTATCGCTTTCCATTGAAATACCTTTAATCATTTATTTCCTTTAAAGTCTGCCAAATCTTTTACTTGTTAGCGGAATTACATAAAAAGTTATGTGCGGATGGTAGCACGGTGGCGGAGTGGTTGGGGAGTCCTCCTCGCAGCAAGAAGGCCTGGGTTCGATTCCTGGGCTCTGGCTTTTCTGTGTGAAGTTTGCATGATCACCCCTGCTTGTGTTGGTTTCGTCTGGGTTCTCCAGTTTCCTCCCACAGTCCACAGACATGCACAGTAGGCTAATTGGCTTTTCCAAATCACCCCTACGTGTGATTATGAGTGTGAATGGTTGTATGTGTGTTGACCCTGGGATGGCCTGGCGAGCTGTCCAGGGTGTACCCCACCCTCGCCCAGAGTCGGTTGAGATGGGTGCCAGCCTCCCCGCAACGCTAATTAAGCGGCTTAGAAAATGAACGAATGAATGACTTATAAGCAGATTTTAATTACATTTCTACCAGAGATGGGACGTTGGACAAGAACGACTCCATTAGATCTTGGTGAAGATCCGGATCAAAAAAGGACACTTCTGGATATTTGTGCTTACTGCTGGGCTTGAAAGAGGTTTGCGCTCTCTGACTGCTCGTTTACTTAAGAATTAGCTTCTCACATTAGTACCTGTTAGATCCTTTAGGCCATTCATTCATCTTACTAGTGTGGCAGAGAAGCTGAAGCCTATCTCATCTGACTCTGAGTAAAGGCAGGGTACACCCTGAACAGCTCACCATTCATCACAGGGCCAACACATAACACACAACCATTCACACTCACACCTAAGGGCAATCTGGAAGAGCCAATCAGTCACATGTGCATGTCTTCGGACTGGAAACCGGAGTACCCTGAGGAACCCACGCAAGCACGGGGAAAACATGCAAACTCCACACAGAAATGCTCTGGCCACGCCCAGGACTCGAAACCAAGACTTTCTTGCTGTGAGGCAGACATGCTAACCTGCGCCGCCATCCTTCATGTCATTAAACAGAAATTGACTGCTCATCCTTATCTAATGACTCGATTCGTTTCTATTAAAGGTTAAGAGCAATTCCTAATAGCGCATTAAATCAAACGCCACACCATTACCTGTACCCTGGAATCCCCTGTCGTTTTGTGAGTCAGCAGCACACCAAGATCCAGAGAGTGAGGTCTATTACACCTCCTCTTCCCTGCCCCCTCTCTCAGAGTCACATTCGGGAGCCCACGCTTTCCCCGAGGGACTCGCATATCCTCTTCCTCCTCCTCCTCCTCCCCTTCTTCTTCTTCGGCATCATATTCATCCTCCTCTTCCTCCATGAACATGTGGGTTTGTTGCTGGTCATGGGGGTTCAACCTGTCTGTTTCACTTTGCTCCCACTTTCTACACTTGACAGATACGTTACTTTCTGTTCCCTGTCCACATCCGGATCCAGGATCCTGTCTAGGTCCACTTCCGCTCAGTTCCAGCTGGCGGTTTTCCTCTTTCGGGGTTGGCAGAGTTAACCTGAATGACAAGCATTTCATGAGAATAAAGAGATGAATTCTACTGATCGTTATTAAATGATCAGAATTATATCTGAGTGTGTGTCTGAGTGGAACTACCTGTCCTGAGAGAGTGAGCTACAGCCAGCCTGGCTAAGCTGATGTTTCCCTTCTCGAGTCTCGCTCTCTCCTCCGTTCTTCTGCTCCACCTCATTCTGCCGTCCTCCCCTCATGGCCACCTGGGATATCCTCCTGCTCACTGGTCCTCCAGACACGCCAGCATCCTGCTACAAAGAGACAGAAAACATGGCTCCGCTGACTCTTATTCCATCCACACCTAGGGGCATTTTGGAACAGCCAAATAACCTAACGTGCATGTCTTCGGACTGTTAGAGGAAACCGGAGTACCTGGAGGAAACCCACACAAGTCCGGGAAGAACACGCAAACTCCAAAAAGAAACGCACTCGCCAAGCCCAGGACTTGAACCCAGTACCTACTTGCTGTGAGGCAGACGTGTTAACCACTATGCCGATGTGCCACCCTCATGTATACTCAGTTGACTGAAATTCGATTTAACACAATAGAATCTGGAGATGGGGATGCGTGTATGCGTAATGTGCACTCTTATCTGTCATGAACTCATTTGATTTTCATATTTTTGCTCTAAAGTATTCTACAAAAGGGCTTTAATGTCTCAATCATTAAATATCCTGATAGTGGTCCATGTGGTCATGGACTAAGAATACCATCAGCACAGCAAATCTTATGGAGATACAAGGGTGGACTGAAAAATTCACAGGCTGAACATTATGCAATGCTCGAATGTGAGACCAAATGTGGCTTATTTTTCAACATACTGTAGTCTCCCCTGCAGCCTACATACTTCTTCCATAAGTGATGCAGTGCCTGGATTCCCTTGGTATAGACTCTCTCAAATGTCCTTGCTCTGGCATTACTCCTTCTTAGTCAGCCTATGAACTTTTCAGCCCAGCTTCGTATAGTAATTTAGTAACAAACACACAGGCAATACATTTTTTTGAAGTGCTGATTTAAGAACCTCCATCTAACCATCCATTTTCCTCTGTTTATCCGAGGTTGGGTCGCAGAGGCAAGGGGAACCCAGGCATTCCCAGGGAATCCTGAGGCATTCCCAGGCCTGATGGGATATATAATCCTTCTAGCGAGTTCTGGTTATCCCCGGAGGCCTCCTTCCATTTGGATGTGCCTGTAACACCTCTAAAGCGAAGCACACAGGAGGCATCCTAATCAGGTGCCCTAACCACCTCAAATGACTCCTTTCAATGTGTAGGAGCAGCGGCTCTACCCCCATCTCTAAGACTGAGTCCAGACACTAAGTACTTCCAGTAGAGCTTAACTGTAGCTTGTTAGACGTTATTTGAACACTGCTAAACTTTACATTAATCACCAGTTTGAATTCTGAAAATGATGTTCCTCCAAGCAAAGAAGCTATTCGTAGAGTCACTGCTGTAGAAGTTGTTGTTACCTCATCCCAAAGCTGAAATTTGGCAAAGATATTGTAACCACCAATGTTTGTGCACCCGTCTATTTGATTGTCAGATTGCTAGTGAACAAAGTCTCGATTAACACACCCTCATGCATGTAATTTCATTAAGCTTGGTGGGGACTCTACCCTGAATGAGTGCCAGAGACGAGTTGCTTTTGGAATGTCTATGTCAAAAAAAGTCAGAGCAAGGTCACAATTTTCTGGAGAAAATTTAAATTGCTTACAAATGAAAAAAGAAAGTGACAGTGAAAGTGTAAACCCACAGACGCAGTAAAGGACAGATAGGAGACCACAGACACACTTAGAAACAGCATAATCATCTTTGTACTTGAGTGACATTTAATAAAATAACATTGAAATGAATGCCGACAGACATGCAGCTATACCACTACGTAACACTAACCGGAAACAATATACGGACATTAACCTAGACAATTACTGTTAACCTTCAGTGACCTGGATGTTGAAAGCTCAGTAAGATTGAAAGCAGCGCCATTACTATGGAACACCAATGAGAGAAAACATAACGTCGGCCTCCTGATGAAACCTGCTATCTGCATTTTTGGTCAAAATAAGATTATGTTTGAATATAAATTAAGATAACCCTCTGCATCTACTTGAAATAGCTGGTGTCCCCATCTAGCTGTTTTGGGGTAAATTCCCACATATATACAGTATATTTCAATGTATGATCATTAATTTTACTTTCATGCTGTCAAAAATGGAGACCGCAGGTTTCATCAGTAGTTCATTGGTAGTTGAACTTGAGTTCTAACATTACAGGTTGACTACCAATTACTGGTAAGTTGTCTGATATAAGATACTGTGTACTTTAATCAATTATCTTCTAACTTGTCAGCTGTACAAATGAGATGTAAAACATGTATTCTGAATAAGGATGTTTGCAAAATGCCATAAATGTAAATGTGCCCATACAGGGCGGATAGTATCCATGCTGCATGGTGGAGTTACCTTGCACTCTATGAGAGCCTTTCTAGTTTTCGAAGTTGTTTTCTTTTAGTTGTCTTTATTTCACACGCCTTGCTTATCCGTCTACATGAAAGTGTGATTACAACAAACAAGCAGGCATAACATTAATCAATAAAGCCTTGCCGCTATCTCATGGTGACATCACAGCACATGACTTCATTCAAAGGTCGACTCTGAGACATGAGCAAGCTAAGACAAGTACGTTTACTTTTGCTGGTTGCTCTTTGCAGTCTAAGGTACATTTAGTGACTACTGCGGATGAGCAGTATGAGAATGTCTGGAACCTGTAAGGGGTTGAACATGACACGTTTGGCTAAAATTACTAGTGTGGAAATAACTATTTAATAAGAAAACATTCTGGCCACTCACTCACTTGCAGAACCGCTTAATCCTATTTGGGTCGCTGGAAGGCTGGAGCCCATCTCAGCCGACACTGGGTAAAGGAGGGCACACCCTGAACAGTCTGCCAGACCATCGCAGGCCCAACACACACATGCACACCGAAGGGTGATATGGAGCAGCCAGTTAGCCTAATGTGTATGTCTTTGGACTGTCGGAGGAAACCGGAGCACCCAGAGGAAACCCACACAAGCACGTGGAGAACATAGGGGTCCTGGACCTGGGACTTTCATACTATGCGGCAGATGTGCTAACCACTATGCCACCATGACATCCTGTCTTTTAATTGTAGGAGGAAACCTGAGTACATGGAGGAAACCCACACAATCCCAATTTCTGGACAAATTACTACAAACCTAGCAAGTAAAAGTGAAATGATCTTTTCCTAGACGTAGCGTTTTTGAAGAACATGTCACTGTGTTGGCATTAAAGGCAAAGGAGGTGTACCTTCTCTGAATCATTAAAAGAGAACTGCACCAGTCAGTACGTATGCCTTTACACCATGATAGTGGTTTTCCTTTACGTACCTTTATGCTTGCCAGACACTCAGCAGTCAGTTTCACATCTTCTTCTATACTGTCGGTGAATTCTTCACTGCTACTGCCTTCATCTTCATCATCAAGCTCATCCTCATCCTCGTCTGTGCTGAACTCTAGAGAGGAGAGGAGTACAGTCCGAAGTTAAAGAAATGGAAATTGTTTCTCCTCCCTGAGGGCGTTTGCTTTCTACGTGCGGTCTTCTTTCTGCGTTCCCTCGTTTACTTGAATTGGATCAGAAGGACGACGACATCGGTTTGTTTATTTTAATGTGTTTTCCAGAACTTTCTCTCCCTCACTTGGTGTTTTTCCGTAAGAGGCTAAAGTGGAAAAATCTATCAGGAAGCTCTGAGCAAACTATCCTCAAGTCCTGCCCATGCCTTCCTCTCTCTCTCCCTCCCTCCCTCTTCCTCTCTTAGGAACACACAAGGCAAACAAATGGACACAAGCTGGTCAGTGCATTAAAAAAAGCTGCTCAGTGTAAATTTCTCTTTATAGGTTCCACAACCTTTCAAACACACACACACACAACCTGAAAGTCCAGGACAAGTTATATAAGCTGAGGTTCCATATTAGGCCTGAAGCTTGAGCAGCATGAGGGAGTCATTATAATCCACTCCATTATATGGACTCTTAATGGATTTCGGCTGCACGGCTATTTGCTTACAGGCAGAGAGAGACAGACTGTGTGTGTGGTGGGAGGCATTGCAATGGTGAACAAGTGATGTTTTTACACTGATCTGTGGTCAGTTGTATTATTTCTCTTATTATTAGAGCCCAGTATAATCAGATGTTGTATAAGAGGGATTAGTGATTCTGTTAGGACGATTTGGTGGGAAATTGTTTTATAATAGGTCGAGTACAGGGGCACATTTGGGTATCTGATTAATTCCACTATGCACATATGAGATTTGTTAATGCGGTTTATTTCTATTCATTCGCTGAACCGCTTTATCCTATTAGGGTTGCAGGGAGGCTGGAGACTATCTCCGCCGACTCTGGGCAAAGGCAGGGTACACCCTGAACAGCTGGGCATGCCATCACAGGGCAAGATACACACAACCATTCACATTTACACCTGGGGGCAGTTAGCTTAATGGGCATGTCTTTGAACCATGGGAGGTAATCAGAGTACCCTGAGATAACCCATGCAAGAAAACAGAACAGAAGATTACCCTGGATAAGCCCGGGACCCAGACCCAGGACCTTCTTACTGTGAGGCAGACGTGCTAACCAGTACACCACTGTGCCATTGCTGTTTATTTATTTAAGTGATCGCATTCTTATATTACCATCGCAGGGCAACACTCGCACAACAACAACCATTCACACCTAGGGGCAATTTGGAATAGCTCATTAACCCAATGTGGATGTGTTGGACTCTGGGAGGAAACTGGGGAACCTGGAGGAAACCCATGCAAACTCCACACAGAAACGCCCTTGCTGAGCCCGAGACTAGAACCCAGGGACTTCTTGCTGTGACGCAGACGTACGAACTCAGAGTGATGGTCAATAATTGCCAGGGTCTTAAAAAATGGTGGAAAAACATCACACAATACCAAAAAAGGAGGAATGGGGTAAATATTTTTAGAAATTCCCTTCCAGGGCTTCAGACTGTGCGTGTGTGTTAGCAAACTGTACTTGTTATACTGTATGCTCATGTGACTGTGGAAACATGTGACTGCGGAAACATTAGCACAGAAGATGCAGCTCCTTGTACGCTGATTAAGAACAAACTGTGACATGTTTCTTGATTATGCATTTTGTTTTTATATCCACCCTGGTGGTGATGTAGTAGGCATGCAAACATTGGCATGCATGGTTAGCATGCATGTGTCAATGAACACTAGAGGACAATATTGAATTGACTACCAAATTAGTCATGTTTATGGATTCTGAGACAATGGGCCACCTTAAAATAATAATAATAATAATAATAATAATACCAACAACAGATGTAGCTGTGTGTTTATTATAGACTTACCTTTATGGAGAAATTTACTTTATTGCCTTAAAAGTGTTTGTTCTTTGTTATGACTTATATACCATAACACTTCTTAATTCCCAAAACCTGATTGGTCAGCAGATCTAAATCACTCATCATACACTCATTTGCCGAACCGCTTAATCCTACTAGGATACGGAAAGCCCATGTCAGCTGACTCTGGGTGAAGGCACGGTACACCCTGATCAGCATGCCCGACCATCACAAAGCAACACATTCACACCTAGGGTCAATTTGGAACAGCCAGGTAACTTATATGAATGTCCTTGGACTGTAGGAGGAAACAGAAGTACGCGGAGGAAACCCACAGAAGCACAGGGACAGCATGCAAAGTCCATACAGAAACGCCCTAACGGACCTCTGTGCTAACCACTACGCCATCATACCACCCATTTACTTTACTGTACAATACAGCAAATTCTTAGGGATCTGGAAAACTGACTGAAACCGTGTGACACGGCTGGTATTTTGAAGTTTCCTGCAAGCAGATGTTTATTTCGGGTTTATGGAAAGAGTCTCTGGGGCGGCAGTTGCGCAGTGATAAGCACAGCAAAAAGGTCCGGGCTTGGCGAGGATGTTTCTGTGTGGAGTTTGCATGTTCTCCTCGTGCTTGCGTGGTTTTCCTCCGGGTACCCGGTTTCCTCCCACAGTCCAAAGACATGTACATTAGTCTAACTGTTTCAAATTGCCCCAGTTGGGTGCGAGTATGAATGGCTGTGTGTTTCCCTGTGATGGACCGGCAAACTGTCCAGGGTGTATCCTGCCCTTAGCCAGAGTCAGCCGAGACAGGCTCCACCCTCCCCTGAGTAGGACTGAGCGGCTCGGCAAATGGAAGGATGGATGGAGGGAAGGATTCTCTACTTTTAACTTTGAAGGATTCAGTACTTTTAACAGCGGGAGGTAAAAATGTAAAGGAGAATTAAATGTATTTAAATGCACATGAACAAATTTAAATTATGATGGTATTCTTTAATAAATAAAAATATATTTATCTCTGGACAAACTGCTGTGGTATAAGAGGAATAAAACAGCTGTTGATCACTTTTCTGTAACACTACACCCGGTCGTGTTTTATTCCTTCTATATCATATGACACATAATTTACAAATCTAATGTCATGGTTGTTAAAAAAAAATACAATAACCAGTTCTGACCATGTAAGCTGGTTTAGATTTATTTCCTTTGCTGTGATGTACATAAACATGACCTGTTTTTGTTTTCTTCTGTAGATAAACCTACAAATCAAAATCTCATTTGGCACCATGTTTAGACAGGAAGGGTGACAGACTATCTGTGTAATATAATTATAAAGCATAGGATAGCATGCAGGATGCCATAACTACCAGCTAATCAATGCTGCGAACCAAAAACCAGTTACTGCATTTTACATTTGGATATATTATTTTAAAAAATAATAATAAAAAAAAAGGGTGCAAATCGTACCATTAAGCAAGAAGCATACTTCAAATCCTGACCCAAGTTCAGATCATCATTATCATCATAATAAAAAAAATTATTCTGCAAATTTAAGGCTTTGACTGAAATATATTAGGCATATTTATGCTTATGTGCGTAAAGGATGTAAGAATTAAAAATAAATTTTTTTTAAAAAGAATGAGGCAGACTATGCAGATAGCAGCACTTTACAAGGGATCATGAACACAACAATCACAATACACAGCAATGGCAAAACAAACAGCACCCAAAAAGCATAAAATGCAAACACGAATAGAGAAACATGTACACACACATCCAAAATGGATCCAAGAGTCACATTTGTTTGCCGTGCCATTTATAAGCACACTGTTAGTACATTCTGCTGTTAGTTGAAGTGCTTTTCTTTTGAACGCGCTCGTTTTGGACCCACACATTTACACAGTACTAGGAACGGCGCCCCCTGCTGGCCCGGAGGCCTTTTGTAACGTACAGCCCAAACTCTGCTGTTGCCCACCTCCATAGTCAGCGTGGGCCTTAGCTGTCCTGTCCAGTGCCAGAGCTGTGTCTCGTGTCCTGCTCAGGACCTCTTCCAGCTGTCCTCGCAGTGCCTGAACTGTATCCAGCTCCGTGTGCAGTGCCAGAGTCTTCTCCACGCTGCTCAAGCAATGAAACATCACTCAAATGATATAACATTGATTACAATGCATGCTAAATGCCTTTCACTATCTAAAGCAGTGTCTAAAGTAGCAGAGCAACAAAACAGTCACTTAACGTTGTAAACTGATGGATTCCTAGTTATGTCTGATCTTGTTAAATGACTAGCATGAGTAAAATAATGTCTGACCAATGAATCAATGATCAGTGATATTATCTAATGTAAAAATCACTCCCATAATCAATTGCCAAACAGCTTAAGGATGGGTGAAGGTGGGGTACACCCTGAGCAGCTTGCCAGTCCATTGCAGGGCCAGTACACACACACACACAACCATTCACATTTTGGAGTTACCCTAATGTGCATGTCTTTGTACTGTGGGAGTAAACTGGAGTACCCAGAGGAAACCCATGCGATCACAGGGAGAACATGCAAACTCCACAAAGAAACGACCCTAGGACCTTCTTGCTGTGAGGCGGACGTGCTAACCACTAAAATCAGGTATAATGTAAAATCAGGCATGTTATAAATAAAAAAAATGTAGCGAAATTAGGAATGTTAGTAACCATAAACATAGTGCTGTACCTTGCCTAAACAACTGTGTACTAAATCTAAGTCCCAGGTCTATAATGAGTGACTTGTCAGGCTCTCTCAGGTTCTAACCTGTCTCCTGTGGACTGCATGTGGTTCAGGTTTTGGTAGAGCTTCTTCTCGGCTCTCAGGGCCTGGTTCAGCTGCTGGTACTCTGATACCAATTGCTCCAGAGCAGTCTGTAAAGACAACAAATCACATCACATCACATCCTAGACCAACAGACTCATTTCAACCGTATCCCTAAAAGGTTTCACTCACTCACTCTCACTCTTTTGCCAAACCTCTTAATCCGTGTTTAACATCGTCACAATGGTCACAAAGTTTTGTGCGACCAACCAAATTATGACCTTGCAATAATTTGTGTGTTAACTGGGTACGGGTGTAAAAGAACGTACTAAGTCGTTTGCCAAACTCTTAATCCTACTACTAGGGTCACAGGGAGGATGGAGCCTATCTCAGCCGACACTGGAAGAAGGCGAGGTACATCCTGAACAACTCGCCAGACCATTGCAGGGCAAACACACAACCATTCACACTCACGTCCACACCTAGGGGCAATTGGGAACAGCCGATTAGCCTAATTTACATGTCTTTGGACTGTGGGAGGACTTCCACCTCCAGCTTCTGAAGGACAAGCATAATACTCAGTGAGGTTAGAATTGGGACATTATTTCTTTTGGGTACCTGAGGGTCAGTGTTCATCCGATTTTCAAGTTTTTTGGTCAGAGAAGATCTTAACTCCAAAAGTTCCCGCTGGGAATGCAGAAGAGAGGGGGGTAAAACAGAGGGCAAAAATAACAAGCCATTTTAATCAAGAGGGTGTCTGTGTGAGTGTGTGTACCTCAGTCTCCCTGTGTTTCCTTAGAGCGATCTGAAGCTCTTCTTTAACGGCCTGCATTTCCAGCTCTGAGCTACTACTCACTGATCCTGTTTAAAACACACACACACACACACACACACACACACACACACTATTCAGCTTTGATTACTAAATATTACTCGAAGATTACAACTGAAATTAACGTACTCGGAGTTGTAGCTGATGATCTGGAGGTTGCCTGCAACTCTTCTTGACTCTGCATCAGATCCTACACAACAAGACACACATCATATTCATAGTATAAATTCCTAGGTCCTACATTAGCAATTGTGTGTTCTGATTGGTTAATTTTCTCATCATAGGATATCAGCTCATATACTGTGACATCCAAAAAAAAGAAGAAAAAAAAAGGGAAATCACTTGGAAGGAAAGTATTTTGTAAATAAAGGGTTTTATTTTTTTGGCTTTTTGTGAGCAAAAGGCCTTTACTCCTTGTTATGGCCATGACCGCAGGAAAGTGCATCTGAGTCAGGTCAACCAAACCGGAAGCGGCGCTAGCTAATTGCATTAGCAAGCTAGAAGTTCTGCTGACACTCGTTTTTCAGTCTAGGCTAATTTCACAAAAAGTGGAATCAGAAAACTTTTTTTTTCAGTAACTCAAGGAGCACATACAGAAATCAGAGACCCTGCAAGGAGTGAATGCACTGTTATTAGTCACACCTCTTTTGATGAGCACACCCTAACTAGCCAATCCGGTGTGAACTACATGTAGTGCATCCTTTGAACTGACCAATCCTGTGTTCCCTTACCCAGTAAATGTGTATAAAAGTCTCTGCCTAGACAAAAGTCTTGTCGACCACAAACCCATGAGGTGGGGGGTATCTAAAACTGGGCATGTGGGGAAACTGAGCACGTCTTTTTCTCTTAATTTGTTTTGTTGTCTAACAGCAACAAAAAATTAAATTTTAATATTTAATGTTAAAAACATATTTTCTTTAGAATATTAAGAATTAAAGCATTTCGGGGTTTTTTTCCCCACCAAATGCCATTTTATTGGACTACAGGCCTTTCAGCTCACCAGCTAGCTCTGCCTGACTTTAGGCTTTCCAGAAAAACTAAAAACATGTAAATAAAATATGTGGTAGTAAGAACATATTTTTATTCTTAAGAATTAGACAGGGTTTGTTTTTTCCCCCCCACCAAACGTGATTTTATTAGATTACAGGTCTCCAGCTAGCCAGCTAGCGTTGTACTAGAAGTATTTCTTACAATCCAGAGGCTAGAATAAAACATTCCATTTCCTCTCGTCATATAATGAACCGTGAGACCATGTGTGCGTGTGTGTGAACACTTACCTGTATAAGGCTTTCTTTCTCTCTCAGTATACTCTGAAGTCTCTCCATCTCCATGGCCAGTGGCGCTCCCCTTTCTCTCTCCCTGTCCCTCTGCCGTGTCATATCACTCAGCTCCTGTTCACGTGATGAGAGCTGCCTGCGCATCTCCTGTAGCTGCCCGGTCCTTTCTGTTATCACCTGCCTCAACCTTTCGCCACTCTCCTAAAAGATTGAAGGGCTAGTCATTATACCGAAATAGTGCCGAAACATAATTGGACCATAATCAAAAGGCAAATTGTGAGTGAACCAATAAAGGTACGTCTGTACCCAATTCTGGTTCTATACACCTCATTCTCTAGGGGGCACCCACATTACCCTAACACTAACCTACTTTTAAACTGTAATCAATATTTTGTGCTTAGAAAGTCAGAAAACGAGGTGTCAAGTGTCCTTTGTTCGGCTTTACTTTGATGTACTGGTCTCTGGAGCTGATGGTGTTGAGCAGGTCCTGGATCAGTGTATGGTGCTCCTGGGTTTGCCTGCTGCGCTCAGACAGCACCGTCTGGAAGAGCCGCTCTTTCAGTGACAGACGTGACTTCAGCTCCTCCACCACCTCATTAGGGCTGGGCGAGAGCTTAGCCAACAGCGCCGCCGTCAGGTCCTTTAATGTAAACATGCACGCAAACTTTATCAGACAAATAACTGATATCATTCAGACTACACAGGACATCAGCTAGTGCTCTGCACCCACACAAGCACTGTTGTTTTGTCATGTGTATTCGATAATACACATCAGGTGTGTCTTTATATACAGCAACAAAAAAATTAAATTTTAATATTTAATGTTAAAAACATATTTCCTTTAGAATATATATATATATATATATATATATATATATATATACACCTCGGTCTCTTTGCTGCGCGCGTGTAGTGTAGCGTGTAGCTGTGCAATGATGTTGTCTCTCTCACGCAGGGCGACTGTGTGTTTCTCGTCGCACTGCTGTTTGAGCCACTGCAGCTTTCGACATGCTTCCTGAGTCTGCTCCAACTCCAGCTCCTTACTGCGCATCAGACCATCCAGGCTCTGCTCACACACACACACATATATACATTAATATCTAGAGAATTTTTAAAAATAATAATAAAAATAAGAAATCTCTATAACGAAGACACACCGTGATTGTCTCTTCATTGTTGTTTAAAATACAGCGCAGTCTTTCGAGGTCTCGTTCTTTCTCCCTTAGCGCTAACTGCAGCTTGCGCACCTCAGTCTCCTTCTCCTCCAAGCAGCGGAATTTCTCATCTATGGAGCGCTAAGAAGGCAAACAACACACACTTACACACACCATTCGTGCCTTAAATGCTCCATGTACACATACATACTGAGTGAAAAAATAGGACAAGACACATACTCTCTGTAATTATACTTTATTACTTGTATTTGCCATGGTTGCCATGTATTTCAGAAACGAGTGGTCGTCTCTTAGGTGCTAGCTAGCGTTAACTCACTCACTCACTCGCCGGACCACTTTATCCTACAAGGGTTTCAAGGAGGCTGGAGCCTCTCTCAGTCCATCATAGGACCAACACTCACACACTCTCACCTAGGGGCAACTTGGAACCGCCACATGTCTTTGGACTGTGGGAGGAAACCCTGAGGAAACCCACACAAGCACAGGGAAAACATGCAAACTCCACATATACACCCAAATTGCCCTCTCCTAGCCTGGGACTAGGGACTGGGACCTGGGACTGCGAGGCGGACGTGCTAACCACTAAGCCACCATGACACCCTAGTGTAAACACAAGAGCGTAACAGCGTGCAGTGTGAATACAACACCTCCAGAGCTTTGTCCCGGTCACGAATGCGACTCTTTAGTTTGTCCAGCAGGACGTCTCGGGGTCGGCCAGTCTCAGCAGGCTGGTCCAGCAGCTCTGAGTACTCCTGCCGCACACGCACACACAGACACACACCAATAAGTCTTATCCAGGCAGACATTTAAAGTGAACGCTGTTGGGAGAGTCAGGGTGTGAAAAATGTCGTCGCCATGGTTACACTGCATTTTTAGAAGAAATGCAAGGTCATGTGAAGGATATTCATGGAACCTTTTTTAAGTAAATGTGTACCGATACATCAGTGGCTTTTAATTCAAATGTTCAACGACATTTAAGTGGAACTAAAGTTGATCATCTGCTCACCTGCAGAGTTCTCTCTTTCTCCCTCAGTGAAAACTGTAGCTCTGAGATGGTTTCGTCCCGGGCGGAGACCTCAGCGTGTTTATCAGTCTCGCTCTCCTTCAGCTGAGCTTCCTTCACCTGCAGCTCTGAACGCAGCTGCTGCACTGTGCTGCGCAAATCCTGCAACACACCCACACACAAGCATTAACACAGCTACCATGCTGCTATATATATATATATATATATATATATATATACTGTACAAATACAACATACGGGTTATCCTTTAGCTTTTGACCTATCCTAACAACAGCTCCCTCTTTGCTCCTACCTGGTTGTACTTTTCGGTGGCCTCTCTGTGCTGTAGTGCCGCCTCAAGGTCATGGTGTAGGCGGTCACGAGAGTGCGCCAGGTCTTCGGCCATCCTCTGGCTCTGTCTCTGTGCACGCTGTCTGGCTTCCAGCTCCAGCTGGCAGGAGAAGAGAGAGCTCTGCAGTGCCACCACCTCAGCCTGCAGGTCACCCCCTTCTTCAACCTGGAGACAGAGAGAAACAAATACATGAAGAAACATCTTAGACAAGAAGAAGTACATAAAGAAAGAGAACGAGATTCTGGAATCCACTCACCTGGAAATGCTGCATCTGATTGCGATGGGCCATTTCCCGGAGCTTACACAGGGTGGTATTCTGCCCTTCTATAACCTGATATAACTCCTGTGTCTGCACACACACACACACACACACACACACACACACACACACACACACACACAATATGAGGTTTCCCCACCTGTTTTGCATATAAACAGTGATCATATTCTTGCTAAGAAAACTGGTTTGACTATGTAGCTTTTCATGTTGCATTCTTTCCAGCAGCTAAAGAACATGCACTTGGGCGCACCTTTCCAGAAACTACACTACAAAGGTCAGGGCTTTACGCAGGCCACTCAATCTTGGCTTTGTGCCCAAGCGTACAGTAATAATAAAATAAATTCTTAATGCTACAGCATATGGAGACATTTTAGACATCTCCGATTTTGCAGCAAAAGTTTAGGGAAAGCCATATATGGGCATAATGGACAGGTGTCCATACGTTTTTGACTATGTAGTGTACATTTCAATGAATACAGATATTTTCTATTCATTAATCCATCTATTCATCCATTCATCCATCCATATCCCGATCTGCTTATCCTTCTTGGGTCACGGGGAGGCTGGAGCCTATCTCAGCCGACTATGGACCCCGAACAGCTCATCAGTCTGTCGCAGGGCCAACACACATACTCAGCCTCACACTTGGGACAGTTTTGCAAGAGCCGATTAGCCTAATGTGCCTGCATTTGGAGTGTAAGAGAAAACCGGAGTACCCGGAAAAAACCCTCGCATGCACGATGAGAACATGCAAACTCCAAACGGAAACGCCCGAGCCGAGCCTGGGACTCGAACCCAGGACGTTCTCGCTGTGAGGCGGACGTGCTAACCCCTACGGCACCGTGCCTCCCCATATGCAAACAAATGAACATAAAAAGATCTTTATATATGCTGCAGGAGGAAAGGAACAATGTCCATCGACATGTGTTTAACCCTGTTAGAAATTATGGGAAGTTTGTGATTAATCTCAAAGTGACGTTTGCTGCATGTTATCCATTACTGGCATTTTCAACAAGAGTGTGTGTGTGTGTGTTTACCTCTGTTTCCTTAGTACTAAGACATTCAGTGAGGCTCTGTATGGACCTCTCCTGATTCTGAGCTGCATGTCTGATAGAGCGCAACTCTGTCTCCATTTCACTCAACTTCTCCTGCAGATCCTGAAGAACAAAATCCAAAGGCAACGTTTTAATCAGTGAAAATTCTTCACATGCTACTGGGGAAAAAACCCTGAGGGTAAAGGGTTAGAAAATTGTGATTTGTAAACTGTTAAAGCACGGGAATTAGTCAAAATATGTATAGGGAAAAGCCTGATTAGTCAGACGAGTCATCCTCTGCCATATTATTTTCACTCAGCTGCTCGGTCATGAACTGGGTGCATTTCCTTGCATGATTTGGGTCATGTCCAGGCAGTAATTCCTTCAGCTGCTTAATCCCACTACAGTCACAGGGAAGCTGGAGCCCATCTCAGCCGACTCTGGGCGAAGGCAGAGAACAGTCTTCGCCAGTCTATCGCAGGGCAACACATGCACACACAACTAGGGGCAATCTGGAACACCGTTATGTGCATATCTGGGACAGCAACGGCCTAATGGTTAGAGCAGGAAAGATGTACGGTATGAGCAGCACATTCCCTTCCTCAACCTTCACGGCTGAAGTGCCCTTGAACAAGGCACCTAACCCCCAACTGCTCTCCGGGCACTGCCACGTGTGGCAGCCCACTGCTCCGAGTGTGTGTGCGCGCATGTGTTTGCTCACTTTGGATGGGTTAAATGCAGAAGCTAAATTTCCTTCGAGGGATTAATACAGTATATCTGTTGCAGTGAGGTGGACGCCTCTCTGTAAAAAACACTGATTTTAAATAAATGAATACCTGAACTGTCACTTCAGTCGCTACTGAGCTTTTTATGGGTCATGAGCTGTTGTTACGCTCGCCAATGTTGTAAATCCCACGTCAGAAACAGTGGCAGTGTGAATTACCTTCACTTAGGCTTTAAATAACGACCTAATCTCGTTTGGCGTTAAGGTGCACTGCATCTATTCTCATGGCACCTGTTGGCTCAACACCATCCTGACACTTGACAGCACTAAATAAGATTTGAGGATAAAATAAGTCCTTTAAAAGGACGTTAAAGTACCTTGTTGCTGGTTTCACTATCGTGGATCTTATTTTGGAGGGACTGAACCTGCAGCTGAGCCTTCTGCAGTTCACTCACGCACTGGCCTGCTGCAGATTCATACTGGTTCAGCTGAGACTGCTGCTCTTCGATCAGAGACTGCAACAAAGAAAAAACATTACACCCATCACACCACACACTTATACGGTTTTTACTGAGACAGCTGCTCAACAAATCTACTTTAAATACACACACAGCACTATCCTTCTGTATGATAATATGGTTTGATCTCACTTTGAGTGCATGAAGCTACATGTCTCATTCTGATAAAAGCCTCAATAAACTGTTAACAAGCAGGAAGCGATGAAATATCCTCAGCGCTTGATGCCTAGGTAACCCTCTCGCAGTTTCCCACTTAAAAATCTTTGAGTGAATCTGTCGTGTGCGCAGCCGTAAAAGCACTCGGCAATTGCGAGCTGCTCTTCCGTGTCGTTTCTCAATCCAAAATGTTGTGTGGCATCTGCCAATCAACATTATCTTTAAGCTTTGGTTGGTTATTGATCGAATCGTGTCAAAGATCAGCTCAGTTGTACCCACCTACCTTGCGTCGCCTGGAATATTTAGCCCCTCATCGCTCATTCCACTGGCGTTCTACTGACATTGCATGGTGGACTGTTGCACATCGCTTTGTGTGTAGATGCCCCTTCAGTTCACACCACACTACTCTGTACTGCCCCTGTTATTATGTCTAGTATAGCATGTGTAAAATACATGAGTCAGAATTTGGCATCTGTGTTTGTGTGTGCGCGCTCATGTGAGGATGTCCTGCCTCCAGCCGCCCATTAGACAAGTAGGTCAGTGGTGATGCCATTTCCACCATATTAACCTACTTACATGAATGCGCCTTGGCTTTGGCTAAACTAAGAAGGGCAGAAAAAACATATCAGCAGAGACAAAAGGGGGATGAGAGCTCGCTTTATCCATCACTAACAGCCTGTAAGCACAAAGAGCTTAATACGCTTCAGATCTGAGTTGCCACTTTGCTCATCATCTATTTTATTTACACTAGATACTCACACTGTGCCGTCAATAAATTCATTAAAAAAAAAAAAGAAAAAGAATCAAACCGATTCCCATTTTCCCTTCAGAACATCACACAAAATGTTCAATCTCTTCTCGACTCTTCTGTTGACGCGTATTAAGAGTCGCGGACATAAATCTCCCTCCATTTATATCGATCTTGAGCTGCCAAATCCAAGAGTACGTTCACGCTAGCCAGAAGTAATTCACTCACGTCACTTGGAGTTTGTCATTGTTGAATCCGATACCCTTATAAATTTTCACCGCTGAGCGTCTTGCATTTTTCTTCGATCAAACCTTGCTGGTAATGAATGAGTAAATTTACAACCCTGACAGTATGAGTGATGAGGTATTGATGCAGCTGTCCTCAGAGGGTCAAAACCTACCCACTGTCCCTAATGACAGCTTACGATAACACAATCAATCTTTTCTTTACTTATTAAGGTCTCCTTCTGACCTCAGGCCCGATGAACAGGCATTCAGAGGTGAAGTTAAGCTCTGTTCTGACTCGATCCTACTCTAAATTATATCTAAAGAGAAAATGTACAGCAAGTAAGGTCAATCTTTTAAGAGGAGGCAAGACCCCTTCACTGCGCATCAGGGTCCGGATCACGCTGGCGGGATATATTTCACCATGATGACTGGCTCGCTGTACGTTATCCTGATAATCACATGGATATTTTACTAAATACCCATTTAAAGGTCATTATCTTGAATTAAAAAGGATTGTATTGGGGTGTGTTATACTCAGCAACAGTCTGCTATAAAGAAATACAGGAACTGACCAATCAGAATCAAGAATTCAAATGAGCTGTGTGATAAGATGGCACGATTTACCCTTGTTAAACTCTATATGTTGGTCTTGTGAGAAATTATCCTACTTATTGGGTTTATTACGAACGTGTAGTGCAGGTGTGATTTCCACGACTAAGAATTTCAACACGCCCCCCCTGTATTGGGGGGGGAAAGTGAAACTCACATGGAAACTGGAATTGTAAGGATCATCAAGTACATCTTGTTCACTGTATTGCTACCGTGTTGGTAAAGTTGGATTAACAAACCTAAAAACCAGCTTTGGTGAAATGGGAAGGATTTTCAACTGGTTTTATATACTGATATATCAAGCATTCATTAGAGTTCAACAAGTACCTGGAAACTTCCATTAGAGCGAATGTTCCGTGTCTGTACTGTGCTGACTTGATGCTGATTGGTTGTTATGAACAGCTCACGCAACAACAAAACTGAAACCCAAAAAGTGGCTCATACACCACCACTAAGGCTCGCACAAAATAATAAACACAATCTAACTCAGGTGGGCAGAAAAACCTTCTCTGAGAAAACACGGCAACACGGAACATGAACTCGTTTTATGGATAAATAAACTAAGAAGACAGGTGAGAAATCAGGGAGGCGAAACTCAGGAGGTGAAAGGCAGCGAAAAGAAAACTCTTCTTCTTCTGCTCCAGATCGTAGTCAGGGGACGTACAGGAGAATTATATAGTGATTGATTCAGCCCTTAAAAGGAGCCTCGGACACCTATCAGTAGTGATGTCTACAGGCAGCGCCGCTTTTAGACAGTATCTAAATATATCATGTGAATTTCAAGTAAACGGGGAATCAAGGCAAAAATTCTAAAACACTACAGCAGGTTAAAAAAGCTTGGGTTGGTGTGTACCCTACCACGACCCGTCCCAACCGATCACATGACTCAGACAATCTGAGTATTTGAGTGGTCACAAGTGGTCACTTCACCTTCTTTTTAACCTTCCTCAAGCAGAATGGCAAGTACTCCACATATACATCATCCCACATCTCGTCCAGCTCAGCCAACTCCAGCGCCAGGCCCGGCCGTATTCTCGGTGGACCAGAAATCATTAGTGCAGAGGCTGCCCGATCAGTGGGGGTCCTCAGGGCTCGTTCCGGGTTGCCTAGCATAACGCCTGTATCCAAAAACCCAGGCCTGGTTAAAACAGGTAGCCTACTTCCGTGAGGAACCCGAACTGGTTTGTATACACAGTTCTGAACCAAGCACAGTGCCAGCTGAAGTTTGCTTGTTGCGCTTGCACGGTCTAGACCGGGCTCGTGGTGTTGATCTAAGACCCAGTTCTGCTCTTCCCTTCCGTCAAGCTCCACATCTCCAACAGGGTGTGGGGTCCCCACAATGGAGTTCAGGGAATCTGCTGAGTTGCTTGAGCTTCCCCTCTCGCCCAAAGTCTTGTCGCTGTCAGACGAAGCCCTTGCTGTTTGCCGGTTCTCTGGAACGAGGGTAGCCGATGCACTCGTTGTCATAGTGGTCTCAGAGTAGCGGGTGGAAGGACCACAGGAGGTGCTACGTGCCAGCTTCCTGGGCACCTTACAAACAGCCTCATAGTCCGAATCGGCCACACGGAGCGCACTGCAACCTCGGCATCTTCTCGACCGGTGCCAGAGCGAGGACACGTCTGACCCATGGCACTGTGGGTTATGGCTGCACTCCAGTGTTTGCTCCTCGTCGCCCGCCCACGACTCATAAACCGAATACATCAGGTCGTCTTCAACCAGCGCGCAGTACTTGGCGTCATGGAGGCCCGACATGTCCACCATACGTCCCTTCTCTCTGCACGTCGCATCCTTGTTATGCTTGTGATACATTCCGTTGATACACTGCCGCAGGCGCTCTTTCTCCAGCAGGAGCTTGTGCAAGCGCTCGATGGACAGCGCCTCCACACGCGCGACCACCGTGTCAAAGCGATACATCCGCTCAAGCATAAAAGCACACTTGCTGCAGACGAACTCCCCGCGCCCGTCCCGGCGCAGCTCGTGGCCCAGGGCGTGCGAAAGCAGCACCTGTAGCTTGGACGCTGGGTGGAAAATCCAGCGGCGTTGGTTTCCGCACAGCTCACGGGCACAGATCCGGCACGCCTCCTTCATCCTGGAGGGTCTGGATCGGAGGCTTTCGAAGACGAACCTCACAACCGTCTGTTGAATTATTAATTTGGGTCACAAAAAAATACCAAGGCGAGGCTATGAAGGTCTCACTCACACACACACACACCTGTCCTGAAGACTTCAGGTGTATTCTCAGACTTTCTGAGTCTTTAAATGTTGAATGGAGAAATGGGGGTTGACTTAAATGGAGTGTGTCTCTAATATCTCTCCATGTTTGCTGTGGTCCAGACAGAGCAGGTGACAGGTGAGTTCACCTAATACAGCCATCCTCCTTAAACCAGGCCACGCTACACGTTTCCTGTATATCCGGAAAATAAAGGGCAATGAAACTGCACTGTGCTGTCAAAGAAGACACCATGGGCTTCCCATGAAGCATAAAATATCCAATTTAGACTTTGTGTCCAGTGTAAATCCAAACGTCTCCGTTTTAGGAGCCATTTTGTCGGTAAAGACGCCGGTTATTCCTGTCAGAGCGGCGAGGCTCGCGCTGCTTCATCATCTCTATCTCTGCTTCCCCGCCACATCTTCCGTCACTAAACACCACAGGTAACACCACTGTAATGCTACACGGCGTCATCTTATCTCCCATCTTACTCTCGCTCTTCTCCTCCGTCCTTTTTATTTCTCTCCACACAGAAAACCCGCGGCTGTCTCTATTCAAAAGCAGCCGCTGCGGCTCGGAGTGCAGAGCCACACAGCAGTGATGTAGCAGCGCTGTCCCGGTTGTCGAGGCTCGCGACCAAAGGACGTACCATTTTTTTCCCCAAACACGGGGGTGGGGGGCACCGTTTGTCGCAACGCGCTTTGCTTGAACGTTCTCACTCAAGAATTTCAATCTCTTTCCACATAAAGAGTGTTTATTCTACGTAAAAAATCAACAGCTAACGCTTTCAGAAATCCTTAAGTCGTGTCCGGGTGAATATGTAGCTCAACAAGAGGGATGTCTCCACCTCTGCAGTCTGGTTTGGTATTTCCCACACAGTGCTTTAGTAAGCCGCAGTGAGTTAGGTTCACTGAGCAGGTGAAATGTCGCGCGAGGTTTACCCGAGACGCGCCCCCCCCCCGTGTCATCTTAAAGGTGCTCTTATTCACCTGTTGTGCAGCTTGTTTTGGTTCTGTAAGGACAGCAAAACCACGTGACCAAAGGAGATATGTGCGATAATTCGGCAGCGCAGCAACGATTCGTACAACATGGAGAAATCTGGAGCGGTGCATCGACAAGGTCTGGAGATTGCAGGCTTGTGTCCGTGGGAGATAACTGGCCGGGCTCTCATGGGAGAAACGGCTGGCGTACACTCACCTCCCGGTCACTTTTCGTGATCACCAGCCGATCAGGGGTGTCTGTACGCTCATTCATACATTCATAGCGATTGTCCTCAAAGTGCTTCCGGAGGCTCCTGCGTGTGCATGCGCAGCAGTTTGTAAAGATGCGGGTAGAGGCAGCATGTGTCACGTGCACCGATTCAAGTCAATGGGTCCCTTTTTAGACAAGGAGTTACAACCATTCATTCGTTTGTCAAACTGCTTAAACCTATTAGGGTCACGGGATCTGAGCCGACACGGCGCGAAGGCAGGGTAGACCCTGAACAGCTCACACTAACACCTAGGGGCGATTTGGAACAGCCAGTTAGCCTACTGTGCATGATTTTGGACTCTGGGAGCAAACCGGAGTACCCGGAGGAAACTCGCGCGAGCACGGGGAGAACATGCAAACTCCACACAGAAACGCCTGAACCCAGGACCTTCTTGCTGTAAGGCAGACCGTACCACCTTGCCGCCCAACTTCTAAATTCCTTTCGTAAAACTAATTTTAACTTTGATTAATGACTTCCTTCGTTACCCAAAATATCACTCAGCTACCTCATGAAAGTGGTGCATGGGAGAGATCAGCTTCTAAAGCTACTTGAACCTCCGACCTACGAATCAGTAAGCCAGCACCCAACCACCGGGCCACCACTGCACCATGTATCTATTATATAAATGCTATTTATATAAAAAGGCAGTTTTGGCAGTCGGATGTTTCTCAATGGGGTCAGACTGCCTCGGGGTTTTACTTGAACTGATTTCAATTTAAAAAAATACAATGCTGGATCTGTAAGCTTGCCGCCATGTTCTGCGCTGTTGTGGTTTATGCAAACATTTCATGCTCAAAAATAGATAAAGGCAGCACGGCACACACACACACACACACACAGCATTTCTGTGTACCTTAGGCCACACTAAATATAAATTTGGACACAGTTTGTGACATGAACAAGGTTATTAAAGGTGAAGATCACAGTGTATCAGCCTTTCACACACACACACCCACACACACACACACACACACACACACACACACACACACACACACAGACACACGGTTGCCAAAGGAAAATCATCTATCTCCTGAAAGGTCATGTGCTTACTGAGATTAATGGCCAGAATGTAAAGCTGGAATCAAAGTGTGTTTTCTTGTTGACAGAATGATCTGCAGGGTCGTCACATCGAAGGCAGACACAATGTGCCATTAAGGTTTGAATCAGTATGCCGTTTTCTGAATACGGTAAAACCCCGAGTACTCAGCAGCACGCCACCCCAGAGTTTCACTTCCTGTGATTACGAACACTTGTAGCTCACTCATCTAACCTTTGCATGCTTTTCTTTAACATGATGTATTATTCAGAAGCTTTAACTACAGCAACTTCAATCTGCAATGATAGAAAACAGTAGGGTCATTCTATCACGCATAATGTACGTGGAAAAAACATCCGACACTAAAGATAATCCAGTCTGCTTGGAATATAAAAAGGAACCAGTTAAATATTACATGAGAACCCACATGTTTAACCCCCACCCTCCCATCCATCCATCCATCCATCCATGCATCAATCCATCCATCTATCCATCCATCCATTTACCCACCACCCATCCATCCATACATACATACATACATACGTTTACCCACCACCCATCCATCCATACATACATACATACATACGTTTACCCACCACCCATCCATCCATCCATCCATTTACCCACCACCCATCCATCCATACATACATACATACGTTTACCCACCACCCATCCATCTATCCATCCATTTACCCACCACCCATCCATACATACATACATAATTACATCCATCCATCCATCCACACATTTACCCACCATCCATCCATACATTCATACATTTATCCACCATCCATCCATCCAT
>JAQMYF010000008.1:2394552-2407712 GCA_030014195.1 Neosilurus mollespiculum
TTCCTGACCTGGACACTATATACAGCAAGCGGTGCTGGACCAAAGCCAGGAAGATAGTGAAGGACCTCAGCCATCCCCACAATGTACTCTTCTGAGCGAATGAGGAGGAGCTTCTTCCCACAGGCCGTTCAGGCCCTGAACCAGAACACTGGTACCTGGACCTTGTAGATCTACCCTACACATGAACGTTACATTCTACCTCAGCTGACTGTTGCACGCACAAATTGCACTCTCTGTACACACAGCAACCACACACACTGGTGTGCACACTGCACCGACACTTTACATACTGTATTATTTATCATCACTACATTTATATTTTATATTTATATTCGACTTTTAACTATTGGTGTCCTTCAGATTGTTATCGATTCTTTTCTTCTTAATAATTTTTATTCTTCTTTAAATTTAGGACAGCCGTAACAAGCATTTCACTACATATTGTACTGTGTATGATTTAGTATGTGACAGATAAATTAGAATTTGAATTTGAATTTGAACAACACACACATGGATGCGAGACTGAATCTGGCAAACAAACTGGTAAACAAAATATCACACAGGGACATGAAGGGAATCCCCCGTTACATACAAACAGGGGGACACAGGACCACTTTAATAACCTTTAATTCACAAAAGGGAAAACTCACAGCGGTCCTGACTTTATCACACAACCTACTGTATAATATACTTTGTGTTATTTTAATGAAAGGCTCTGAACTTTGAATAAAAGGAATAATTCACTGTTTCTCTTTCTCCTTCGCTCATCTCTTTCAAGGTGACCTTCTGTATTGTCCACTAGAGGGCAAACTTTGTCCGTAAATATTTGCCAAAAAAAAATTACACTCCCATACACACTCACTCACTCATTTGCTGAACCGCTTAAACGCATTAGGGCGGCATGGTGGCGTTGTGGGTAGCACATCCACCTCACAGAACGAAGGTCCTGGATTCAAGTCCCAGGAGTTTACATGTTCTCCCTGTGCTTGTGTGGGTTTCCTTCACCGACTCCGGTTTCCTCCCACAGTCCAAAGACGTGCACATTAGGCTAACTGGCTGTTCCAAAACTGCCCCTAAATGTGAGTGTTTGTGTTGGTCATGCAATGGACTGGCGAGCTGTTCAGGGTGTCCCTCCGCCTTCACCCAAAGTCGGCTGAAATAGGCTCCAGCCTCCCCCCAACCCTAACAGGATTATGTGGTTCAGCAAATAAGTGAGTGAGAGAGATGAGTAATCGTATTAGGGCCGCGGAGAGGCTGGAGCCCATCTCAGCCGACACTGGGCAAAGGCGGGATACACCCTGAACAGCTCACCAATCCAGTTATTTAACTTAAGCTTTGGCATAGTGGTTAGCATGTCCCCCTTACCTCCCACAGTCCAAAGACATGCACAGTAGGTGCCTAGGTGGGCCAAATATTCAGGAAACATCTATTCAGAAAGGGGTAGCCCTGAAGCCTGCATTGCAAAATTCTGTGTTTAGGTATTTGTCTTCTTTTCCTTTGTGCACTTTCCTTTCCTGACAGTGAACAGCGAAAAGGTAGCTTACAATCTTTCTGTATGCTTGAAATAGGTTGCTGCCACCTGGTGGATGGATGATGAATTATATTTCATGGTAATGGATGATGCAAAGAATTTACGATAATCATATTCCTTGAATGCTCTCACTCTGGGAGACAGAAATAGACTCCTACTGTACCTGTATTTCTGTATACAGATATCCGTTTACTGGCACCAATTCGGTAATCCCTACCTGCATTTCCTGTTGGACCCGCAGTCTCTCACGACCCAGCTCTTCCTGATAAAACTGTGAGAATAAAGAACAGCAATCACTATCATACACAGTCTCAAAAACACTCTCACTTTCACTCACTCACTTATTTTCACTACCAGGGTCATGGGGAGGATGTAGCCTATCTCAGCTGACACTGGGACGAAGGCAGGGAAAACCCTGAACAGCTCGCCAGACTATCACAGGGCAACACACACAACCATTCACACTCACACACACACCTAGGAGGAATCCGGAACAGCCAGTCAGCCCAAAGTGCATGTCTTTGGACGGCTGGAGGAAACCAGAGTACCCGGAGGAAACCCACGCGAGCATGGCGAGAACACTTCGTAAGACATTTCTATTAGTTATTGTTTTCAGAACATGAGATTTGTTATGAGTACGTCCGCCTCACAGCAAAAAGGTCCTGGGTTCGAGTACTGTTCTCGGCTCGGGCGTGTCTGAAAACAGAGGTACTCCGGGTTCCTCCCACAAGTCCAAAGACATGCTCATTAGGCTTGTTGACTGTTCCAAATTGCCCCTAGAGGTGAGTGTATATGGCTGTGTATGTGTTGGCCTGGAAACGGTCTGATTTCCCCTGCCTTCGCCCACTGTTGGTCGCGGTAGGCTCCAGCCTTCCTGCGACTTTAACAGGATTAAGCAGTTAAGTGTTTATTAGGATTAAGCAGATGAGTGAGGGTGTGACTGGTAAAACTCCACATGCATTCCGAGGTTCGTGACGTTCCAAGAGGCACAACTTGAGAACGAGAGAGTGGAAGCAGATTGATTTCATCTGTATCTCAGCAGCTGCTGATGTGTCAGCGGAAACATGAGTTCTAGTCCCATGATATCTCACACAACTTTAATCATACACCAGAAATTGAGAGACCTGACCTGATTAACACCTTGCTTGTCTCTGAGATCTGTCAGACCATATGGAGATATTTTTCATTTGTAGTTCCTGGATCCCTGGGTACTTAAAAGGGGCAACATTTCTGCTAAATTCTGTTGCCTCAATATCAGTGGTGCGACGAAAAAGCCACTACTTATTCATTCATTTATAGTTTACCCTCCTATTTGGGTTCTCATGAAAGTGGGAGGAAACCAGAGTTCCCAAAAGAAACCCATGTAAGCACAGTGAGGGGATGTAAACTTCACAAAGGTTGGATGAGATTCGAACATAAAACCTTCTCGTTTTGAGGCGCCAATAATTAATAATCATAGAAAAAAAACCCTACATGAACTCAGTCACTCATTCGCCGACCTGCTTAATCCAACTACAGTCGTGGGGAGGCTGGAGCATATCACAGCCGTCTCTGGGCGAAAGAGGGGTACACCCAGAACAGCTCGCCAATCCATCACACACAACCATGTACACCCACACTCACACCTAGGGGCAATTTTGAACAGCCAATTAGCTTAACAGGCATGTCTTTGGAATGTAGGAGGAAACCGGAGTACCCAGAGGAAACCCACGCAAGCACTGGGAGAACATGCAAACTCCACACAGAAACGGCCTCGCCGATCCCGGGACTCAAACCCCAGTACCTTCTTACTGTGAGGCGGACGTGCTAACCACTACACCACCGTGCCGCCAAATCCCACCAGAGTTAAGATAATGTTGATGACTAAGATAAAACTACCTCTCAGAATGACAGTGTAGCGCACGAGAGGTAACAACAAAGGTGTGAGGAAGGGGCTTTTCACTGCTTAATAATGTAATGTTATCCTGGAGTTGCAGTTCATTTCCCGGCCACCAGAGGGTGCTTAAAACAACAAAACTCTTAAAACAGATGCTCACTGTGCCACAGCTATTCTCTTGCATGCAGTCACACACACACACACACACACTCACCTCTGCATCCCTCTCTTTCTGCAGTAGAGACGTAGAGAGCTCTTGGAGCTGTTCCTCCATCTCTGTGACTCTCTCTCTCAGAGAGCTCCTCTCCTCCGTTAACTCCAGTATCAGCATCTCTTTACAGCGCACTGCCGCAGTGAGCTCCTCGATCCTGGAGTAATGTAACAATACATTAACAACCCATATGACTGCATGGATGCGATAGCTGACTACAATACACATGAGCACTTGGAGAACATGCACACTAAACACAGAAACGCCCTCTACCCTTGACCCACAGCCTTCTGTTGTGCGGCTCTGTGCCACCGGAACATTCATTCATTCATTCATTTATTTTCTGTACCGCTTAATCCTAATTAGGGTCGCGGGGAGGCTGGCGCCCATCTCAGCCGACTCTGGGCGAGGGTGGGGTACACCCTGGACAGCTCGCCAGGCCATCGCAGGGCCAACAATCACACAACCGTTCGCACTCACACCTAGGGGCGATTTGGAACAGCCAATTAGCCTACCATGCATGTTTTTGAACTGTGGGAGGAAACCGGAGTACCCAGAGAAAACCCATGCAAGCACAGGGAGAACATGCAAACTCCACACAGGAACGGCCGAGCTGGGAATCGGACCCAGGACGTTTTTGCTGTGAGGCGGACGTGCTTACCACTACGCCACCGTGCCGCCGCCACTGGAACATTCACTCAGTTATTCATGTGCAAACCTGCTTAATCCGATTAGGGTCACGGAGAGGCTGGATCTCAAGGCAGGGTACACCCTGAACAGCTTGCCAGACCATTGCAGGGCCACCCACACACAACCATTCACACTCACATCCACATCTAGGGGCAATTTGGAACAGCCAGTTAGCCTAATGTGCATGTCTTTGGACTGTGGGAGGAAACCGGATGAAACTCCACACAGAAATGCCCTCGCCAAACCCAGGACCTTCTTGCTGTGAGGCGGACGGGCCAACCACTGCGCCTTAATTAACCATGAATGCCCTACTGCGGAGAGAATTACATTTTCAGGGCCTTGCTCAAGGGCCTTACAGTGGTAGCTTGTTGCTACTGGGATTTGAACCCCCAACCATCTGATCAGTAACCCTAAATTAAAGCTACATCATTCAGAATGTGAGTGCTAACACACAAGTTCAGACAGCACATGGTTCTTGCATTAAAACCCACTGGGGTCCATGTAAATTTGTTCAGATCTTTGTTTGAAGTTGCGCCAGATGACTCTATTCCTTCACCTGTATGCGGTCTGAGGGTTAATTCCAGCTCAAGACAGTTTAATACCCTCAAACAGAGGCTAAACTTAATTTTGGCACCATTATCCCTTGAGATAGCAGATTTAATATTGGGCAGTGGTGGCTCAGTGGTTAAGGCTCTGGATTACTGACCTAAAGGTTGTGGGTTCAAGCCGCAGCAGCACCACCATGCTGCCGCTGTTGGACCCTTGAGCAAGGCCCTTAACCCTCAGCTGTAAGTCACTCTGGATATAAGAGCATATGCTGTAAATGTAATATAGCTTTAATAGAGGCCTGTGGATGTGAGAATATGGTCATGAGTGAAAGTTGGCTTGTTTTGACTGCAGTGCTGCTGTTTTTACCCGCTACACAGACTGTTTTGGTGAAATGCTTGATGTTCAGGTGGGGGAACTGTGTTCGTTTCAGTGAGAGAACTATTCCAGATTGCCTCAGAATCCAGGTGAGAAAGAATAAAGTGATTATAACACAACTCTCTCCTTTCCTCTTACCTTTTGCTGTCTCTGTTGTCAGGCAGCAGGTTGGGAGGTTGCGAGCACTGAGCAACAGATCTCTCCTTTATGATGAGCTCCATGGTGACAGGGGGATGCTGGGAGCAGGACTCTGCAAGACTGGCCATGCGTTCAGCCTCGCTTCGTGCTAACTGGGCCTCCTGCCACACGTAGCATCATCATCAACATCATCATCATCATCATCATCATCAGTACAGTTGTGGTCTTCAGTAAGATCATCAACAAAAGCACCTGAACATCTGATTGTGTGTATGTGTGAAGTTAGGTAAAACAGTGTGTGTGTGTGTGTGTGTGTGTGTGTATACCTCCTGCAGTAGTTGTATCTTGGTCTGCAGGACTTGTTGCATGTGGTCGATCTCCTGCTGTCTCGCCTCACAGCGACGCTGCAGCTCTGCTTCATTGTTATTGGTCAGGCTCTCCGCTGTCGTCCTATCAGGAAATAGAAAAGGCGGGTTAGCTGGAACACTATACTACCGGCTGCAACATATGTCCCGAGAATGGCTGGTCAGATTAGTTGAAAGGGCTCAAATAAATTAGCATTTTCCCAAACGGGAATAGCGCGATCTGATTGGCCTGCTATGTCGGAATTAAAAACACTATTCAGAGTGGATAATGTTCTAAACGACGGACACTCACAGTTTGCCATGGTCGCTTGGAGCAGGCGCTGTCACCGTTATCACACTTTAAAACAGAAAAATAAACCACAGAATGTCGTTTTAGTTTGTTTTTCTCGTGTCCATAGAGTATATATATATTTTTTTGCTTCCGGTCTAGTATATACTAAAACCGTTATTCACCACAGGCTCTATGGATGTCGCTGGATACAATAGTCTCCTCAAAGTTCCGCTTCAGGGACTATTCAGCAACACCTCCTTCACTTTGGCCCATAAGTGTTAAATGTTTATTAATCCACCGACTGTTCGGGCTGAGGAATATTCCATCATACCCATTGTATACTTAGAATGAACTGTTACACGCACACTAGTTTTCGAGATTTATTTACGAATTCTAATAGAATTCTAGGAGTCTACCTCCTCTGACTGCCAAAAATAGTCATAATAAACCTGTTACCTTAATATTCATACCAAAAACCGCAAGACTTGCATTTCTGTTGTATTATTTCACCGCGTCTGCTTAGTCTGTGTACTCCTAGTGACTGCTCCAAATATATTTTGCATTTATTATCCTGTTAGTGTCACAGGGAGGCTGAGGCGTATCTCAGCCAACACTGGGCGAAGACGGGGGACACCCAGACCACCACAGGGCTAAAAGACACGCACAGCCATTCACACTCACCCCTTGGGGCAATTCGGAACATCCAATTAGCCTAATGAACATGTCTTTGGACTATGGGAGGCAACTGGAGTACCCAGAGCTAACCCACAGAGAGAACATGCAAAATCCACACAGAAACGCCCTCACTGAACCCAGGACTCGAACCTATGCCCATTCATGTTCCATACATTCTGTATTTCAAATGCCCCTCCTCCATGTGATGTGTGTTGTGTCAGCAGCATGGGCTAAAAGACATAGGGGCAAATGCATAAAATCTAGGAGGCGTGTCACTCTTTGTCATCACCTGACAATACTGCCACCTTACAGTCTGTGCTATAAAGAAATCAGCCCCACCTTTGCTTTTTATACCACTGGGTGCATTTCGTTTATGACTAGACATTTGTTACCAGCAAATAATTTGATGTGGGTGCCAAAAATGAAGCCTTATCCTGATTTGTCCTTGGAAGACAAGAGCTTAGCCCTGCCAGCCCATTTATACCATCCACCACTGCTCATTCCAATACCCTATGTAAGCTATGTATACATAAAGCTACAGCTGTTTTAAGAACAAATGGCTCGCTCTGAATGTCTTGTGTTTTTCTCGGCAAGTGTAGACGTGTGGAATCTCATGCATATGTTCAGATGATGGAGTCAGTTGGCTAACCAAGCCTGGTGGGTTTAAACCTGACCCTTATTCACCAGACATTCCTGAGGAGCTTGACTAGCACGAACACATGTGTTACGACTACGCTGTTCAAAGCAACATCTCCACGTGTAGAGCTGAGGAAGAGATTTTTTCTTTTTTACACCGTTGTACAATCACATCTGGAGTCAATTCAAGGGCTTCTAGGTGGCAGAGGTAACTAAGCAGGTGTGCCGAGCACCTGCGGATGGCTTCAGTCATCATGAAACAGAAGATGCCCTACACTGACTTACATTTTTCATGTGTAAACACCCGTCATCATGTCTTAGAATAGCTATGGCTGATACATGCACTCACACACACACACACACACACACACACACACACACATACTGTACAGATGGACACGTTTTTACAGGGATGGGACTCTCAGAATGGCCCACGCCACTGTGTCTGTTACTGTGTGTATAAATGTGCTGGTTTTATACTGGGATAGTGACTCTCAGCTCACACCCACCAAGGATGGCTGTTATCACAGTACCAGGATTACCTCTCACTCATTTTCCGAAACGCTTAACTCTACTAGGGGCCCAAGGTGGCTGGTGCCTATCTCAGCCCACACTGAGAGATCACGGAATACACCCTAAACAACTCGCTAGACTCAACCCGGAGATCACAAGTTCGAATCCGGATGGATGCCACAGCCATCCGTGACCGGGAGTCCATGGGAGCTAATTGGCCGAGCATGTCTTTAGACTTTTCCCCATTTTTTTTGACCCATATATATTGTTACAGTGTTGAATAGCCGTGTTAGACGACACCAGGGTGTTCAATAACGGGCTTAGCGCCTAAACACGTTTAAGTTTTCTCTCTGTACTGTTTGACGTAAATACTAGGTGCACTCGTGCATCACAGCGTGCTAGGTCTTCTGATTAGCTGGCCTTCCCCCACTAACGTGCATGTCTTTGGACTGTGGGAGGAATCCGAAGTACCCGGAGGAAACCCACGCAAGAACAGGGAGAACATGCAATTTCCACAACGACACGCCCTAGCCGAGCCAGGGACTCGAACCCAAGACCATTTTAATAATTCGTTCATTCATTGATTTTCTAAGCCGCTTTACCCTAATTAGGGTCGCGAGGAGGCTGGCGCCCATCTCAGGCGACTCTGGGCGAAGGCGGGGTACACCCTGAACAGCTCGCCAGTCTTGCAGGGCCAACAAACACACAACCATTCACACTCACACCTAGGGGGGATCTGGAACAGCCAATTAGTTTAATGTGCATGTCTTTGGACCATAGGAGGAAACTGGAAACTCCACGCAGAAACACCCTCACCGAGCCCGGGAATCGAAGCCAGGCCTTCTTGCGGTGAGGCCGACATGCTTACCACTGCGCCACCGCGTCGCCATTTTAATAACTTTATTGAAATTATTTTGATAAAACACATTACACCATGTACACATTATGATCACATCATGAACTCATCAATACAGAGCGCTATACAGAGGCAATACAGAATGCCGAACAGAAATAAAAGGACGAGGTGGGGTGATGGTGTTGGGGTATGTGTTGAGCTCATGGTCTGGTAATCTGAGGTATGTACATAAGTGTTCATTTAAACCAGAGTCCAAGAGATACATCACTTATTTCAGAAACCATTTCTGGAGTGCTGAAGACAGCCATACACTGTGTGCTGTGCATTCCCCACAATTAGTGTTTATTAAATATTCTCTAGATAAATGTCCTTATTGAGTCTCTCTATACGGATTAAATGTAACAAGACACAATAACCGTTATTCTATAATTAAGTACAATTTCCAAGTAAATCTACTTCCCTTTCCTTTTACTTAAGACCTTTATTCCCCATATTTCAAAATAGTTATCTCTAATTTTTACTTTATTCTTTTTAAACAAATAAACCCATGGATGGCTTAAAGATTACGCTAAAGTGTTTTTAAAAAAAGATTCAGTATAAAAATCTATTATTTAAAAAATCTATTATTATTATTTTTTAATAATTAGAATAAATAGATTCATGTAACACCACACATTTCCAGACATTTCATTCATTCTTTCATTTTATAAGCCACTTAATCCTAATTAGGGGTCATGGGAAGTCTGGCGCCCATCTCAGCCGACTCTGGGTGAAGGCGGGGTACACCCTGGACAGCTCGCCAGAAAATAGCAGGGCCAACATACACACAACCATTCACACTCACACTCACACCTAGGGGTAATTTGGAACAGCCACTCAGCCTACTGTGCATGTTTTTGGACTGTTGGAGGAAAATGGAGAACCCAGAGGAAACCCACACAAGCACAGGGATAACATGCAAACTCCAAGCCCAGGAATCAAACCCAGAACCTTCTTGCTGTGAGGCGAATGTGCTAACTAGTTAGAAATAGCTACCATGCCGCCATTTTTTAAACACCATTTTTTATGTTTGAAGTGATGGTGAAACGTTGCTGTTCCTCTGTAGTCCTACAGGTGGCACGATCTGAACTATTCAGGCCTCAGCATCCTGCATGGAAGGAGCTAATTATTTGCTAACTTCGTGTGGAAATAACTACTAAAAGTCAGTATTTATAGAAATATAAAATCTATAAAATCTATAAATATGTAATTTAATATTAAATATTCAGTGTTCGTGATACAAATTAAATCGCCACCTAAGTATTGTGATAATATCATATCGGGTGATCCCTGGTGATTCCCATCCCTAGTACAAACACACTCACTCGTTTCCCTAATCACTTACAGTAACTAGTGTGAGGGATGCAGGGAGGCTGGAGCCTATCTCAGCCAACACTGGGCGTAGTCGCGATACACCCTGAACAGCCCGCCAGAACATCTCATGGCAAAAACTTTGTTTTCTAGCCAATTTGTGTCAGGACAGCTAGCTATATCCAGACAGGCCAGTCTGTATTGCCAATGTTAGGATACTTATTGCTCGTTTTTTTTCCAGAAAAATATTAATTTAGGTAAATAGCTAAGCTATTATTTTTCTTTTTGCAAATTGTTTGCTTGAACTCCTCCACTTGGTGCAGGACCTCATTCCATGCCTGTCTCTCGGCTGGTCTGGGCCTCGGCGTCCCCCAGAACAGCTGGAGGAAGTGGCTGGGGAGAGGGACGCCTGGACCTCACTGGTTAGGCTGCTGCCCCCGCAACCCGACCCCGGACCAAGCGGAAGAAGAAGAAAATGATGATGATGATGAATTTAACTTAAATTCACTTTAACTTTGATCTAATGCTAGTTTGTATAATCTCTTTTGTGTAATTCCTGTTCAAGGGTTTATAATGATCTCTGTTAGAGACGTGTTACATTACACCATGCTGTCTGTCTGGCTGAAATCTTAATAAAAAGCTAAAATAGCTGGTCATGACAGGATTTTATTTAGACACATCTGATTCCAGTAATAAAAACACATTTATGCTCCAGACACGTGGTGGTGTGGTAACGGCCATCAGCTCTTCTGAGGTCATCCCCTGAGACTTGATAAGCATGCTATTAAACACACTTACTGCATATAGCCCTCTGGATATAGCATACAGAATATCAGTAGGTTCTATCTGTACAGGCTTCATTCACGTCCTCCGAGATAGTGACTCTGCTAATAATAAATGAATACACAACTACACAAAGGAGACTCTGTGATTCTCAGTAGGGAAAATAAATAGCAATAACTCTACAAACAATACAATACAATACAATTTACAATAACAAACAAACAAACAAAAAAAACCACGATCCATTATAAACCAATCCAACACTGAATACTGAATGAAAGATGCTTTCGGTAGCTTTGCTCGGTTGTTATGTCATTAAAGGGGAGATATAATGTTTTTCCTACTTTTTAAACTTTAAATGTCATTGCACTGTTGAATAGCCGTGTTAGACGACGCCTATTACGGGGTTAACGCATGTTTCAGTTTTTTCCCTCTGGATTGCTTGACGTAAACACTAGGCACACTCGCGCATCACAGCGTGCTGAGCCTTCTGATTCAGATTTTTTTTCTGTGGATTTTTAAATTCGCGTCAAGATGTTTTGCAACTACACATGCGAGCAAATATTTTGCGCCTTAAATACATATATCACGGGAAAATCGTAAGAACTTCATGCGACAATTTTTTCGACTGATTTTTGCGAGTGATTTGCGATCGGGTTGCGGATGTTCGGTGAAAAAAAGCAAATCTTCCGTCATGAATCAGTCGCGTGTTGGTTTTTATTCATGCGTTATTTGTGCAAATGTGAATAAAATACAAATGATGATTAAATATTCGGAATATGGCGGATGAGACCAGGTGACCAAATGAACCAGGAGACCAAAATGTAATGATGCTAATGTCACGCGCCTCTAGTGTGATCACCCCTTGAGGATAACAGTCAGGCAAGTGAGAGCATTAGTGTATCTTTTCGTACATCACTTACCCATAAACCCCCTGACTGCACCACAACACAGACACACATACTGTACAAGTTTCAATGGCGATGTATAAATCAGCCCTTCTGCTCACTGTTAGTCACAGTTAGTGGGTGGTTATTTATACCTTCAGTCCAGTTAAATTTACCCATAATTCATTACTAAAGAGATTTTTGTTCGCATTTTTTAAACTCTTTTGACTCCCTACACATCCATCATCTCTTATCTGATAGTGCTATGTTTCCGGCCAGGGGCATCCCATATGGTTAGGTGGTTGACATGTGAGTTAAATGTGTGTTCCATTTCCCAGCTGCTCAGAGTGTATGAGTGTGTACAGCGTACTCTATTTGGACTAATCAATAGTAAACAGATTGAACAAACTGCTTTTTCACTAAACTGGGTTCAATAATAAATCTGAACCAGGGACTATCCAACTATCTGACTATCTGAACCAGGGACTATCTAACTATCTGACTATCCGAAGCAGGGATTATCAAACTATCTGAACCAGGCACTATCTGACTATCTGAACCAGGAACTAAATGACTATCTGAACCAGGAACTATATGACTATCTGTACCAGGGACTATCTAACCATCTGAACCAGGGATTATCAAACTATCTGAACCAGGCACTATCTGACTATCCATACCAGGGACTATCTAACTATCTGAACCAGGCACTATCTGACTATCCATTACCAGGGACTATCTAACTATCTGACTATCTGAACCAGGAACTATATGACTATCTGTACCAGGGACTATCTAACTATCTGAACCAGGGATTACCAAACTATCTGAACCAGGCACTATCTGACTATCCATACCAGGGACTATCTAACTATCTGAACCAGAAAATATATGACTATCTGTACCAGGAACTATATGACTATCTGAACCAAGGACTCTCCGACTATCCGAACCAGGGACTATCTAACTATCTGAACCAGGAACTATATGACTATCTGTACCAGGGACTATCTAACTATCTGAACCAGGTACTATCTGACTATACCAGGGACTATCAAACTATCTGAACCAAGGACTCTCCGACTATCCGAACCAGGGACTATGAAACTATCCGAACCGGTGACTCTCTGACTATTTGAACCAGGAACTATCTAACTATCTGAACCAGGGACTCTCCGACTATATGAACCAGTGACTCTCCGACTATCCAAACCAGGGGCTATCAGATTATCCGAATCAGTGACTCTCCGACTATCCGAACTAGGGACTATCAGATTATCCGAATCAGTGACTCTCCGACTATCCGAACCAGGGACTATCCGACTATTCTAATCAGGGACAATCCGACTATCTGAATCAGGGACTATATGACTATTATAATCAGGGACAATCCGACTATCTGAATCAGGGACTATATGACTATTATAATCAGGGACAATCCGACTATCTGAATC
>JAQMYF010000008.1:2436379-2450169 GCA_030014195.1 Neosilurus mollespiculum
GTGGTAATTATCTGAATAACATGTAATCTATTACATTGTGTTAATTATCTGAATAACATGTAATCTATTACATTGTGGAAAATATCTGAATAACATGTAATCTGTTACATTGTGGTAATTATCAGAATAACATGTAATCTATTACATTGTGTTAATTATCTGAATAACATGTAATCTATTACATTGTGGTAATTATCTGAATAACATGTAATCTATTACATTGTGTTAATTATCTGAATAACATGTAATCTATTACATTGTGTTAATTATCTGAATAACATGTAATCTGTTACATTGTGGAAATTATCTGAATAACATGTAATCTGTTACATTGTGGTAATTATCTGAATAACATGTAATCTATTACATTGTGTTAATTATCTGAATAACATGTAATCTGTTACACTGTGTTAATTATCTGAATAACATGTAATCTGTTACATTGTGTTAATTATCTGAATAACATGTAATCTGTTACATTGTGGTAATAATTTGTTGTGGATAATAAAAAGTAAAGCGTATCTTCTGGAGCAGCATTTAGCAGAATTTCATTTACAAAAAAATACAATATGAAGGTATTGCATATTGCTTAGCTGTGCATTGTCTGACAAAGATTACTGGCTTTTCTGAGCAATCAGACGCATACACCGATCAGCCTTAACATTAACACCACCTGAGTGGTCTGAAGTCGGGTCTACATTTCTTCCCCACTCCTTTCTTCTGTTGCATCATCATCATTATCATCTGGTCTTCTTCCACAGTATCCATCTGCACCCACGGCTTCTAGATTTAAAAGGAAAACAAACAAAAGAATCAAGAAAAGTATGGGGTCCATTATGGGGTCAAATCCCATAGGAATGAAAAGGTCTCCAAACATTCTAGCAATAGCATCTATGCGTTTGGCCCACCAACTCATTTTATGCGGCTCGTGAGAACTTTCAAAGAAAATGATTAACGTACATTCTTTGCATCGACCATTACCACGAAGTGTTCATGCAGAATGGTGTTCAGTTTATTCGTCCCTTGATGACGATGAAATTTAGTGATGTAGACCTTATTGGAAATGAGTTTGACGCCTGACACAGTTTGACACTTTGGTCTTAGTCATAAGACATGATGCACAGATAGACTTTTTCCAACAGGACGAATACAGAACTAGAAGTTCTCTTAGAGAAGTGGAGAGCTGTGAGGGGCAGTTAATCCAAGTCTATATACTCCGCTAGTAAGTGTTTTGTTTATCTCTTAAGGCCCGTTTATTCCTGCATGGGAGCTACCGAGCCCAACCAAAGTGGCTCTCTTAACCTTCCTATATTCAAGCCGAGCATGCGCTACCACATAAATCGAGTCGTCCATGGAATTCTGGGAGGGCTACCGAGCCCAACCAAAGTGGATCTCTCAACAGCTCAACCTTCCTATAATCATGCCGCACATGCGTTACCACATAAATCAAGTCGTCCATGGAATTCTGGGAGGGCTACCGAGCCCAACCAAATATTGGCTTTACCATCCATGCGGGAAAGCACAATTAGAGTTGCTGTTCCACTCACAGCAATAACCAAGACACGTAAGCGAAATTCAAAGGAGGAACTAAGGTAGCATGTGATAAGGACAAGTGACATTGAGGTACTTGCCTGTCGGTGCACTAGATTGTAAATGAGGTGGCTGACTATGGTGTAAGTGATATACAGGACAAAGCAGGGGATAGCAGCAAAGTGGCAGAGATCTGTAATGCTCAAAGTATGCTGCGTCTCCATTTTTATCCTGGAGCATGTGGTAAGAGACAGTAGTTCTGCCTTTGATAATCTGTATCACCTCCACTTCTTTACTTTGGTCTGAGAGCCATTGCTTGGGACTCACAGTTTGGCAAAACCTAAAAAGTGACAAAAGGAAAATAAATCAGTGGTCAGACCCCCCCCCCCATTGGTGTTCCTGTTGGGTGGAACAGTGGTGTAGTGGTTAGCAAAAAGGTCCTGGGTACGAGTTCTGGCCTTGGCAGTGGTGTTTGCATGTAGAGTTTGCATGTTCTCACCATGCTTGCCTCGGTTTCCTCCGGGTACATTAAACCAATCAGCTTTTCCAAATTGCCCCTGGGTGTGAATGGTTGTGTGTGTGTGTTGTGCTGTGATGGACTGGTGAGCGTCAGGTGAAATAGGCTCCAGCCTCCCTGCAAGCCTATTAGGATTTATATCAATACAAAAATACCAGACAACATATTTTATAATAATAATAACATAATACGTTTGCATGCTTACCTTAATACAATATCTGAACCACATTTCCAATTCTGTTGCAGTTTTACAGCTGTGTGTGTCCTCGTCCGTAAAAGTTATCTAACCCATCCAATCTAAAGCTTGATACTAGGCCACTGCGCTATTCTGCAGCAGCCTTGTTTTCAGTCGTCTTCCACTTCCATTATCACACTCATAATAAAAGTCCACTCCATCACAATTAAAACAATGTTAAAAACGAGAACCCCGATCATGGCTGGGTGCAGCATGTTTGCAGAGAATCGAAGGAACAAAAGAGATTCCAGCAGGTCTTCATATGCAGTCCAGCAATGCTTGATGAATTAGTTTGGAGTCTTTAGGCTGTCATACGATAATCCTGGCTGCAAGGGGTCAACGTCATAAGCTGCTCGAGTAGTAATCTCTTTCATAAGGGCATTTCTATACACATCTGAAATCTTGAATCTGATTGGTCAGAAGTTTAATATTATTGAATTTTCTATAGAATTCTTAAAAGTTGGCTCCAGTACATGCAGCATGGTAAACCAATCTATATCTGTCTATCCATCTATATACACATACTTCTGTGTGGAATTTGCATGTACTCCCCATACTTGTGTGGGTTTCCTCCAGGTACTCTGGTTTCCTTCCACAGTCCAAAGACATGCGCATTAGGCTAATTTGCTGTTCCAAATTGCCCCTAGTTGTGAAAGGTTGAGTGCGTGTTGCCGTGTGATGGTCTGGCGAGCTGTTCAGGGTGTACCCCAGTGTTGGCTGATAGGCACCACCAGCTCCCCCCATGACCCTACGAGGATTAAATGGTTTGGCAAATGATGGCATACACACACACACATATATACACATATATTGCCTACAGTAGTATTGTTCAATACATTTTCACCAAAAAATTACACAGAAGTAATATTTCACTTCTTTTTATTAGGAGCCCTTTTAGAAAAAAAATGGTGGTGTATAACCTTCACTGCACACTACTGTATATATATATATATATATATATATATATATAGGCAAAAGTATTCGTTTATCTGTCTTCACACGCATATCAACTTAAGTGACATCCCATTCTTAATCCATAGGGTTTAATATGATGTCGGCCCACCCATTGCAGCTATAACAGCTTCACCTCTTGTGTGTAAGCTTTCCACAAGGTTCAGGAGTGTGTTTATGGGAATTTTTGACCATTCTTCCAGAAGCACATTTGTGAGGTTAGACACTGATGATGGACGTGAAGGCCTGGTTTGCAGTCTCCACTCTAATTCATCCCAAAGGTGTTCTATCGGGTTGAGGTCAGGACTCTGTGCAGGCCCGTCAAGTTCTTCTACACCACACTCGCTCATCTGTGTCTTTATGGACCTTGCTTTGTGCACTGGTGCGCAGTCATGCTGGAACAGGAAGGGGCCATTCCCAAACTGTTCCCACAAAGTCGGGAGCATGAAATTGTCCGAAATCTCTTGGTATGATGAAGCATTCAGAGATCCTTTCACTGGAACTAAGGGGTGACGGCCAGCTCACGAAAAACAACACCACACCATAATCTCTCCTCCACCAAACTTTACACTCGGCACAATGCAGTCAGACATGTACCGTTCTCCTGGCAACCACCAAACCCAGACCCGTCTATCAGATTGCCAGTTTGAGAAGCGTGATTCGTCACTCCAGAGAACACGTCTCCACTGCTTGCTACTCCGCTGCTACTGGTTCAAGCTAAATAACAAATCAGAGATTTTTGTTTTTATTGTATTTAGTGGGGGGAAAAACCCCAAGTTTCTGGAAACATGATTATTAAAATCAATATTTATTATACTGAAAGTCCGCCTCAACACCACCTTTCATAAACACATCTATTAAACTAACCTGTTAATGAAATCCAGGTGATTTAACTATATAAAAGCTGGGGTTCCAATATAATAAGCATGCATGGTGCATTTGCAGGAGAAACTATGACCTTTGGTTCATCCTTCAAGATATATTTGAAGAAGGACTCGGAAAAGAGGAAAGTCCAGAAAATCACAGTAATCAAACTATTGGCGGTGATGATAGCGATCAGGATTGGATGAAGCATTTTGGGTCGCTGTATGTTGAGATCAGTGCAGTGTGCATGTGGTTCATTCTCTTTATCTCCGCCTCCACACTCTTCTAATGCTTTATGTGCAGCAATCATAAAAGCTTTAAATCACATCAGATTTTTTAGCTTTGCATTATTGCATAATTAAACAAGAGTCATCAGGAGATGAAATATCACCCCCGGCCTCTACATGTCAAACAAGGAGTTGCTGAAATCCCAAAATATCATAAGGTACAGCTACACTGCCTTGTAGAAGTAACAGCCCTTCAGTTCCGAGTTCTGGCCCAAAATTTAAATGATTGCAGGTGGACGGAAGATCATACTGATGACTATACCCTTCCTCCCCAGTCATTATATGAGTTTTCGATTTCTGGCCCGGAAATGAATACAACCATATTCTTATTTGGTAAATCAGTTGCCATGAAAACATGCAGAAAATATGAATTGCAGAAATCCTATAATAAGAAAAGGTATAACTGCCCCGCATAATAGAAGGAACTAGCATGTTTGGCGTAGAGATCTCAAATGGTTACCAAGTTCTGGGCCACAACTGAAATGATGGACTGAATATTTGAAAGCGATACCGAAGGCTATTAACACCCCTCCCCCACCACCACCCTCTGGTTTGTCCATGTGATCTTTATCAAACTGCAGATGAGCAGTGTTGCAGGCTGCCCGGCGACGGAGATGTCAGAAGAGGTCACCAAAAACAAAAGTTCTTTAAAGCTAAGAGGCTTGTTTATTTTATTTTTTCTTGGTTTTCAGATTTTTTTGCTTTAAAAATGTGCGAATATTTACAGTGCGAATGATGACAAAAGACAAAACAAAAACTGTACAAAGTGAAAATAAATTTGCCATAAGCAGCCAGGCTATGTCATAATGACCCTGAACCAACAATCAAAACTCTGCAAGCTCACTTCTCAGTGTCTTCTCCCAAAAAAAAGAAAAAAAGAAAACTCAACCGAGAGCCCAATACAGCCTGAAATACACTGTAGCCATTTCTTCCCCACTCCTTTCTTCTGTTGCATCATCATCATTATCATCTGGTCTTCTTCCACAGTATCCATCTGCACCCACGGCTTCTAGATTTAAAAGGAAAACAAACAAAAGAATCAAGAAAAGTATGGGGTCCATTATGGGGTTAAATCCCATAGGAATGAAAAGGTCTCCAAACATTCTAGCAATAGCATCTATGCGTTCGGCCCACCAACTCATTTTATGCGGCTCGTGAGAACTTTTAAAGAATATGATTAACGTACATTCTTTGCATCGACCATTACCACGAAGTGTTCATGCAGAATGGTGTTCAGTTTATTCGGCCCTTGATGATGATGAAATTTAGTGATGTTGCTCTTATTGGAAATGAGTTTGACACCTGACACAGTTTGACACTTTGATCTTAGTCATAAGACATGATGCACAGATAGACTTTTAACAACAGGACGAATACAGAACTAGAAGTTCTCTTAGAGAAGTGGAGAGCTGTGATGGGCAGGTAATCACACATATATTATAATAATAATAACATAATACGTTTGCGTGCTTACCTTAATACAACATCTGAACCACATTTCCAATTCTGTTGCAGTTTTACAGCTGTGTGTGTCCTCGTCCGTAAAAGTTATCTAACCCATCCAATCTAAAGCTTGATACTAGGCCACTGCGCTATTGTGCAGCAGCCTTGTTTTCAGTCGTCTTCCACAGCCATGATCACATTCATAATACAAGTCCACTCCATCACGATTAAAACAATGTTTAAAACTACAATCCCGATCATCAATGGGTGCAGCATGTTTGCCGAGAATCGAAGGAACAGAAGAGATTCCAGCAGGTCTTCATATGCAGTCCAGCAATACTTGATGAATTAGTTTGAAATCTTTAGGCTGTCATACGATAATCCTGGCTGCAAGGGGTCAACGTCATAAGCTGCTCGAAAAGTAATCTCTTTAATATGGGGACCATTTCTATACTCATACTGTATACAGTTAACTTCGAACATCTACAAAAATTTTAAGTACTAACATCCACTACAGCTGTCAGGCAGTCCTTGAATATTCCAAGTGCTTCTTTAATGGCGTTGATGCACTGAATCTGAAATCTTAAATCTGACTGGTCGTAGTCCCTCGAGCGTGTTCTAGGTCACTGGGTCATTTAAAGCCAAAAGCTTTAAATCACATCAGATTTTTTAGCTTTGCATTATTGCATAATTAAACAAGAGTCATCAGGAGATAACAGATCACCCCCGGCCTCTACATGCCAAACAAAGAGTTGCTGAAATCCCCAAATATCATAAGGTACAGCTACACTGCCTTGTAGAAGTAACTGCCCAGTTCGATGAAGAGATCTCAAATGGGTTCTGAGTTCTGGCCCAAAATTTTAATGATTGCAGGTGGACAGATGGTCATACTGATGACTATACCCTTCCTCCCCAGTCATTATATGCTGGGCATTATTAAAGAAGTCACAAATGGTTTTCATATTCTGGCCTGGAAATAAACACCACCCATATTTTTTGCATGTTAAATTGGTTGCCATGGAAACAAAAATTTTAATTGCAGAAACCTCAAAAATATCAAAAGGCCTTACTACACCACCTAATTTAAAAAACAGACCACATGGGGTCCAGAGGCTCCCACCGGCAGGACCATTTAACAATACAATATAATATAATATAATATATATATATATATACATATACACACACACACACACACACACACACCACCCTATTCGTCCCTGAGGGGGACCCATATACTAAATTAATTTCCTTTCAAAGTTATCGTACTAACAATAACTATATGTACAGGTGGACAGAACCCATTTCTAGAGCTTTGTTTACCATCGCTGGGGGCGGGAACTAGTAACTGTTGAGTTTGATAAAGAAATCTGGAACGGTTTTCGATTTCTGGCCCGGAAAACATGCAGAAAATATGAATTGCAGAAATCCTATAATATGAAAAGGTATAACTGCCCCGCATAGTAGAAGTAACTAGCATGTTTGGTGAAGAGATCTCAAATGGTTACCAAGTTTTGGGCCACAACTAAAACAATTACACACAGATGGATAGACATACTGATGGCTATTCAATGAATCAAGAGTAATCGGTGTTTTGGCAACTTCCACCGCGTCACTGGTGCGTAGCTTTGACGATCAGTTGTGCTTGAAAGTTTGTGAACCCTGAAGAATTTCTGCATAAAAACAACCTAAATGATCATCAGATTTTCACACAAGTCCTAAAAGTAGACAAAGAGAACCCAGTTAAATAAATGAGACCAAAACATTTTACTTGAACGTTAATTTATTGAGGAAAATGATCCAGTCTTACATATCTGAGAGTGACAAAAGTATGTGGACCTTTGATTTCAGTATCTGGTCTGACATTTTCCTTTAGTATTTGCTGGTACAATTCAGATTCAGATCAATGATGGCAAGCCGTCCTGGCCTAGATGCAGCAAAACAGGCCCAAACCATGATACTAGCACCACCATGTTTCACAGATGGAATAAGGTTCTTAAGCTGGAATTCACTGTTTTCCTTTCTCCAAACATAACGCTTCTCATTCAAACCAAAAAGTTCTACTTTGTTCTCATCTGTCCACAAGACATTTTTCCAATAGCCTTCTGGTTTGTCCATGTGATCTTTATCAAACTGCAGATGAGCAGTGTCGCAGGCTGGCCGGCGATGGAGGAGACAGAAGGGGTCACCAAAAATAAAATTCCTTTGAAGCCAAAAGGCTTGTTCAATTTTTTTCTTGGTTTTCTGATTTTTTTTCTTTAAAAATGTGCGAATATTTACAGTGCGAATGATGACAAGACAAAACAAAAACTGTACAAAGTGAAAATAAACTTGCCATAAGCAGCCAGGCTATGTCATAATGACACTGAACCAACAACCAAAACTCTGCAAGCTCACTTCTTAGTGTCTTCTCCCAAAAAAAAAAGAAAACTCAACTGAGGCCTTAGAGCCCAATACAGCCTGAAATACACTGTAGACCAACCCACTGGACAGCACCACTGCGAAAATAATCAAACACACACATAACTTCTCCAGACACCAGGAGAACTTACAACAGTGACAAAACACATACACCAAAACACAATCAACATTAACTCGCACCTGTGTCAATGGTCGACCCCAGACAACCCGCGAAACACCCCTTGTTACGGTCAATGGAATGGTCGTTCAGTTTCCCCAAGGAAAGCAGGAAGTGGATTCTGTGATACTTAGTGAAGTTAATACAGATGGGATATGGAAATGACAATGAGTGTGGAAAATGATGGACACTTGTTGCGCTAAAAATGCCGGTAGGCCTTTCCCGAGACCTTCACAACAGAGTTCGTGAAATGGTAATTAATCTTCGGCAAATGATGATGAATAATAATATGACCAGTAAACCAGAAACAGAACAGGACAACCAGTATGAAATAAATGAAAAAAAAAATAGCGGCAAGTCAGTGAGTTGTTATTAGCAGGCTAAGACTGACTATGAGCTACATGTGCAATAATCAGATAGTCAGGTGCAGAGGCCTGTTCAGGGTTGGAGCCAAAGTCTTCTGGAAGGTAGCACTCCAGGAACGGGGTTGAAGGCGAAGCACTCACTGGCATGTCCCAGTATGGTATCTCACACCTACAGAAACAATGAAACCTTTACAATTCTGCAGGTTATGTTCTGAATCTTAACAAGTATCAATATCAATATGGCAAATGACTGACTTCTACAAAATACACTGTACCCACCTCCCCTGCAATCCTCTCACGTTCCTGTGGGCTGAGTGTCCGACACCTTTTTTTCCCCAGCTGAGAGCCCCTGCTTTCCTCAACCATGGAATGGAGAAAATTTCTCTGGACAACAGAAATCATTAAAAGTAAAAAAAATAATAATAAAATTCTGTAATAAGAGTGTGAGAGCAAATAATAATAAATCATATTTATAATAGGAATACTCCTCCTACCCGATATTTTGATATGGACTGCATCAATGTTCCTCTTCTGAAGTCTGGCATGGGGAAGGTCTACATGTGGCATGACATGCTGGAAAAGTTCCAGAAAGAACTGGCGCTGCTTCTCTGATAGTCACAGGGTCAACGTCAGCTGAGTCTCGGATTGTCTCAAAACATTGAATGAGGTCCTCTCAGTACTCGAGCACAGTGTTGATGGCACAGCTGTGAAAGTTCCATCTGATGTTGCAGAATTTTGGCACTCGATCTCTACTCGACATCTCTACTCTGAGCTTCTTTGATGATGTGCTCCCTCACAACAGACAGCATACCGTCCAATAAGTCCCTTTAAAAACGGTGGCGCTCTCTAAGTGCTCTTTCAATTCTTTCGCCATCAAGGGAGGCAACAAAATCCACCAACCCGCGAAATATCCCAGGATTTTCAGAGGTCTCGCTCTCATCATGGCCACAGACAGCCAACTCAAAAGCTAGACAAAATGTAACAGTCTATGGTTCGTGTCGATATTTAGTCACCTCTTCGTTGCGCCTTCTGATGCCAATCCTGTAGCGTCATCCTGCTGTTCAGCAATTTTCTAGATTAACGTCTAGAAAATTGGGTTGTTTTGTAAGGACAGACTGAGTTTTGTTCGTTTCCTGTAGTTTCGCTCGCATTCGAGCGTTTGACCACTGATAGTCAACGTGGGGTCCGTGAACATGACTGACACCTACAAGAACTGTCCAATCACATCAGATTAAAAATGTAAAAAAAAAAAAACACAGTAAAACAATGCTAATTCGCTGCAAATAAAAGTGGGAGGGTCTGGGTCGCACAGTGCTGCACCCCAAGGGAAATCTACAGGAACCAAATAAAATACAGCCTAAAATCACCTGCTAACCAAAACTTCTCCAGTTATCTTCAGGCCGGCGTCCCTCAGCAAAGAAGTATGCGTTCAGAATGATTCAGATTCAGACAGACAACGACCAACACCATATAAAAACAATAATGGCTGGTGACAGATATTAAAATGCTAAACATTATTTTGTAGTTGTTTTATCTAAATCCCATTTAAATATATTTCCATGTCGATATTTATAGGGGGCGGAGCCCTCGCACCCTCTACTGGTCAGCCGCCACTGCAGCAAACTTCAGTCCTGGTGCTCTTGTTGGTTCTGCTGATGCTCTTGCTGTAGGAAATATTGACAGTAGAGCTCTCGTACTTCTTCCCCGGCTGGATCGTCATCCAAGATGGGTGCCGTGTGAGTAGGCATGGGGCTTTCATCCCGCCTCGCCGCGTCCAACCACTCCTCTGCCAACTCATCCCCGTGCACCTCGCACATATTGTGCAACACGCAACATGCCACGATCATGGCCGGCACCCCGTCTACATGGCAATCGTTTCTCTTCAAAAGGCACTGCCAGCGTGCCCTGAGCCTTAAGAAAGCCTCGTCTACAATGGCACGTGCTCTCTCCAGACGGCGGTTGAATGCACGCTGCCCAGCCGTGAGATTATCTGACTTCTTATAAGCTTTCAGTAACCACGTCTGAAGAGGAAACCCAGCATCCCCCAGGACTACAGAACCCAACTGCTTTCCCATAAAGTTACGAGGTAAAGACTGAGGCAACAGCCTGCCTTCACACCCCAGAGTCCAGAGAGAGGAGTTTTGGAGAATGGATGCAGGTTGTGTGCCGCCTGGGAAGCCCGCACACACATCCCAGAACTGCCCAAGACCATTAACCGCACCTTGAGTAATGACCGAATGCCAACCACGGCTGTTCCAGTAGCTATCAGCGTCAGTGGCTGGTGCAATGATGGGCACGTGGAGGCTGCTCACGGCACCTACGCAATGCGGAAAGCCCCAACGTGTGCTAAACAGGCGTGCGGCATCTTCCAACTCCTGTTCGCTTGGCTCACGGAGGTACAGCGGACGCAGCGTGGCTCCAATAGCATGGCACACCTCACGTACACATTTACACACAGTTGAGCGTCCCACACCAAACAGCTCCCCAATGGTGCGGTACTCCACGTTTGAGGCCAGGCGCCACAGTACCAAGGCCACCCGTTTCTCAAGGGGCAGAGCAGGGCGCAGACACGTGTCCTGTCGTGCCAGCCAGGGCTTCAGCTTATTACACAGGTGAAAGAAGGTCTCCTTGCTCATGCGGAAGCGCTCCAGCCAATCAGAGGGCTGGAACTCTGTTAGGACCACCCGCTCCCACCAATCAGTGCTTGGCGTGTTGGACCAAGCACGAGTGCGAGCTACAGTGATGGGGCGCGTGCCTTGAGCTATCAGCATCTGGAAAAACAGGAAACGGAAATAAGTCACTACTTTTCAAAAACGTTACCTTTTTTTTTATCGATGAAACTACTGCCAAACTAAAATATGTCGTTATTAAAACACCTGGAGATTTTTTTACTTTGTTGTCTTTAAATCTGCTATACGTGTGCTTGATAAAAACAACCGGATGTAGTAGTCAGGTACTAGAGCTGCAAACCGGATGTAATAGTCAGAGACGTTAAAACAGCAAATGAGGAAAACGTCGCACTTTTCTCCTATTGTGAATGAAGAATTGACATTAGAGACACATTTGTTCTTACCATAAGCATCCTCCTCTGTCTCTGAAGGAAGTATTGCCTGTATCTGACCCGCCGCTGAACTTCACGCCGTCTCTGTGTCTCCGCATTGTTTATATCTCTGCGTCGTTTCATTAGCATGTAGCTCAGAGATAGCATCAGACACTTCAACGCCTCCTCGTTCGACATTTTTAAATATATATGTATATATATTTTTATCTTATTTTTCCCGAAAAGCAGTTCAAACCTTGGGCTCATTCGGGTAACATGCTAGTTTTACTCTAGCAACGTTTCTTCTTCTACGGTAAATAGTGCATACAGTCGGACTGTGCTCCACACTGCCGCCTAGAGGTGACATGTAGTACATACAGTCTACCTATATTCAGTTGAATCCAAATGTTTGTACACCCTCAGTTAGTTCAAAATTTAAAAGCCAAGCAAAAAAGCAACTTCAACAAATTCTTCTTACTGTAATAATAATATAAACAATAAGTGTTTTGAATATTTTTATTAATGTAATGGTTAGCACGTCCGCCTCACAGCAAGAAGGTCCTGGGTTCAAGTCCCCAGTTTCAGCAAGGGTGTTTTTGTGTGGACTTTGCATGTTCTTTCCATGGTTGCATGGGTTTCCTCCGGTTCTCTGGTTGCTTCCCACAGTCCACATGCACGTTAGGCTAAATGGATGTTCCAAATTGCCCCTAAGTGTGTGTGTGTGTGTGTGTGTGTGTGTGTGTGTGTGTGTGTGTGTTGGCCCTGTGATGGTCTGGCAAGCTGTTCAGGGTGTACCCTGCCTTTGCCCAGAGTCGGCTGCAACCCCATTAGGATTATCCATGCACCCTACATCTCGCTCAAAGTCAGCTGGGATTGGCTCCAGCTTCCTCCAAAGGATGGATGGATGAATTTTTACATATAAGCATTTTTTTAAATGATAACTTAATCCTTAGTAGACTTATTTAACTACCTAAATTCTCAAGGAAACAATGAATGCAATACCCATCTATCCATCCATCCATCCATCCATCCAACCATTTCCTGAACTGCTTACTCATATTAAGGTCACCTCCCAACCACTCTAGGCGGAAGAGGGGGTACACACTGGACAGTTCGCCACTCCATTGCAGGCCCCAACACACAACGATTTACACTTACATTTAGGGGCAACTAAGAACAGTCAGTCACTCTCTTTGGACTGTGGGACAAAACCTGAGTATCTGGTGGAAACCCACACACACATGGGAACATACAAACTCCACACAGAAACGCCCTTGCCGAGCCCGGGACTCGAAACCAGGACCTCAGTGTGCCGCCTTGTATTATTATTATTATTATTATTATTATTTTTATTATTATTATTATTATTATTATTATTGCTATTATTGTTATTATTATTGTTATTATTATTATTATTGCTATTATTATTATTATTATTATTATTGTTATTATTATTATTATTACTATTATTTTTATTATTATTATTATAATTGTTTTTATTATTATTATTGTTATTATTGTTGTTGTTGTTGTTGTAGTTGTTGTTATTATTATTATTATTATTATTATTATTATTATTATTTCTGAACCGCTTAATCATAATTAGGGTCGCGGGGAGGCTGGCACCCATCTCAGCCGACTCTGGGCGAGGGTAGAGTACACCCTGGGCAGCTCGCCAGGCCATCGCAGGGCAGAAACACGCTGATGCAGCCTACTCTTGACGAAAATCAGCAATGGTTCTTTTACATGCACCACACCATAGACAGTGAGAGACAAGGCCAGCATTTGATAACCCAGTTAGCTGCACTTGGGGGGACAGCAGTGACAACCCGTTGATAGTGGGGCTTGAACCTCCGACCTTTGAATCAGTAATCCAGCTCCCTACCACCGAGCCACCACTGCCCCATTATTATTATTATTATTATTATTATTATTATTATTATTATTATTATTATTATTATTGTTGTTGTTGTTGTTGTT
>JAQMYF010000008.1:2450269-2457769 GCA_030014195.1 Neosilurus mollespiculum
GCTGGCGCCCATCTCAGCCGACTCTGGGCGAGGGCAGAGTACACCCCGGACAGCTCGCCAGGCCATCGCAGGGCAACGATTGAATGTGTTTTTCAAATTTATTGCTGAAACTCAGTGACAGTTATTCTTAAAATGAAAGTAAGATACGATGTAATCATTTAAAATACCATGCATTATCACAGACATATTAAATTATATGGGATAAAATGTTAACACTGAAATGAACAAGCAGACTTATTTAACTAACAGACCTCAGTAAAGCAAAATGTATTTAAAAAGTGAGAGATGATAAAACACCATGTATAACTTATCTCAATCTGCAATTTTTGTGAGCAAATTAAAAAAAAAAATCCACCTCAAATTGCACACCCCACTTTGAAACCCCTCCATGCACACTTTGTGTACATATTGTGTTGCAATTGATTTTCAAAGTTTTTTCAGATTCTTTATTCTCATGCCTGTTATTCTGTCTTGTATATCTGTCCAAAACAAGAAGAATCTAGCTGCAAAGTATTTCTATGCGCCAATCGTGTTTTACTGAAGGCAGCTTTTAAATCAATAAGTAATATAAATAAATATTGATAGTGGTTCTCTAAATAATCTTATTTTGCACAGCTGCTGTGTTAAGGCCAGATAAAGATGGCATCATATTCATGTAACGCACCTGTTTCATGTATTGGCCAGACAGACAGATAAATTCACTATGATACAACCCGAAATAATTTTTGTTTGATGCAAAAGATGAAGTCAAGATTTTGTAATTACAGGATGTTGAATATGCATACTTCTGTACAACTTTTGGCTAATAAAGACTGTTGATAATATTAACATTTTGAAAAACAATTTTTTAAGTAGGTTTACAAAAAAAAAAAATTCCAGTCAGTAGATTTAAAAAAAAAACTTTTATCAGTAGCTTTTAAAAACTTTTTTCAGTAGCTTTAAAATATAATATCATAATATAAAAAAAAACAAATACCTTTCCTTGCCTTTTAAAATTCAGATTCTTGACACAAAATATAGCACAATCTGGATATTACAGACAGGTCAGTGTTGTGAGTCATATTTAGACTAGTCAGTGACATTGTTTTAGCACTTATGTGCACAAAAATACAAATATGAAACTTATGAAAAGAAAGTTACTGATCCGAAGGACAGCGGTTCAAACCCCACTAGTACCACTGTTGGGCCCTCAATTGCTCAGTTGTATAAAAATGATAACTGTCTCTCATGATAAGAGCATCTGCCAAATGGTAAATGTAATGAAATGTTATGTCTGTCCCACTGGAAATTCTATTTGTGTGACCAAGCACAGCATGACTTCACAATTTGAATAACACGCTTCCTGCCTTCAGCCACTGAATTTATTGATTGAACTGAAAATCCAAAAGTAGGTCATAAGTGATCTATGAATTTCCATGTCTATGGATCTGGCTAATGAATGCAGCGCAAAATTGTCATATTAACTGACCCGCTGGGACTCAGGACATTGCTTGAAAAGGAGGGGGGATTAAATAAACGGGAAAAAAAATTAAAAATGAGACAACTTTCAGTAAATTGTGCTCTATGAAGGCTGATACATAATGTCATGCTTGCTTTAAAGCTAAATAGCTCTTCTCACCCACTTTCTTATTAAGGTACTCTCATACTATATGAAACATCTTGCCAGACCATTAAAACCATTTACATAACACATATTAAATATATTGGCAACAAGTCTTATAGGATAGTACTCAAATGTACACTGCATACACATTAAAAAACAACTAATTTATGCAGAAAGACAGACACAAATCTTATACACGACACTTCAGAGTACCATCGGAAATGCATTTTTCACCAAACACTAATTATGCTTATTTTACTGTAAGTAGAAATTATTGTTTGTGTTTTATTTAGGGAAGGTATAGTTAGGGAAGCTATAACAATAAAAAAGTCATAATTATTAAAATATTAATTTATTTGTAAACTGCAGTAGTATGTCATTTTTAATATAAACATGTATGAGGTTTGTTATTTGGACCTTAGCAACACATTATGGCATCTTTTCTCTATGAAGCTGCTCTGGACAGATGCCCTTGAGATAATATACCCAGGAAACCTGGCTATGACCCTCTGTGCATGGACTGGAGATGATAAGTTTTCCTGTGCAGGAGATCTTGGAGCCATGATGTGGTCTCTCGAAGCTCACATGGATGTAATGCTTTTTTTTTGAGGGAATTGTGTCTGTATCCTTGGTGGTGAAGGCAGGGTTGTCCACTTGGCAAGAAAACACTGTAGTCTCCATGAAGACATTCTTGAAGGGGATCGAGGCCTTGGAGCCAGCATGAATGGTTATGGGGCCATGGGCTTTAGGAGGTGTACATGTTCCATGCAAAGGGAACACATAATCTCCTCTAGTGGTGGAAGATAGAGTCAATTCACCTCGCACCTCACCTAATTGGGAAGGCTCGAAATAAACCTCCACACTAACTTCGGTGCCTCCTTGGGAACTCGCTGCCACTTGTATTACATCTTTTTCTACAGTGAAGTCTGGATGGTCTGTCTATAGAAAAGTTTATTAAAATTAACAGGAGTTGGAGTAATACAAAATATATGCAGAAATCTTTATTCCACTCCATTCCTATTTTATAGCCAGAAGACTGAAAAATTCATTAATGTATACAATGATTCCTTATTTATACACCTTTTATTTAAACCATTTATCTGTCAGGGTCGCTGGGGGTTGCTGACCTCTGGCAAGGTATGGGTTACACAGAAAAATCAGCTATGGAGCATTTCAGAATACGTATTTCCTACGTATATCAGCCATGACACTCTTGCTAGTTTACTAATTGTCTTTCCTTAGTCCATCTTTGGTAACTCACCAGTCCCACAAGACCTGCCATTGTGGTGATGAATAGACCCAGTTGTTTAGCCATCACAATGCGTGTGCTTATCATCCAAAAAATAACCACTACCTAACTGGTCTGTGGCTAGGCAGCCTTATATGCAGCAAACTGCAATGCACTGGGTTTTGACTCCATTCTATCATATCCATGATTAATAGTTTCAGCAGTTTGTGGTACAGTATCTCTTCTGTTAAATCAGACACGACATACTTCACTCCCCCATGAGCATAAGTAAGCCTTAGGCAGCCATGACACCCTTGCTCATTCACTGATTATCCTTCCTTGGACCAGCTTTGAAAGGGTCTTACCAGTTCCACAAGACCTGCCATCCCCATGTGGCCCTTTTTAAAATAACTCAGATCCTTATGCTTGCTCATTTTTCTTGCTTCCAACATACCAACTTACAGAACTGCCTATCCACATTCTGCCTAAAACATTCCACTCCTTGCAGCAACCATTGAAATTAGATAATTGTGGGATGCCCATGTCATGTAGTTCCATGTAGTGATGCTTTTACAGGGGCCGGACTCGAAATCCCTCTGTCTCTTTATCTTACAATAATGACATCATTAATTTCTGACTCCGGGCACTCCAGCTTCCTCCTACAGTCCAATAACATGCACATTAGGTCCAAATCATCCCTAGGAGTGAGTGTGAATCGGTGTATGTGTGTTGGCCCTGCAATGGTCTAGCAAGCTGTTCATGGTGTACCCCGCCTTCGTCCAGAGTCGGGTGAGATAGGCACCAGCCTCTCCACCACCCTTATTAGGATTGAGCATTGAGGCAGTAATTCATACAAAAGGGGCCCGAACCAAGTACTGAGTACATATGCGTGATTATACTTTTCAGAGGACTGACATTTCTGTATTTAAAATCCTTTATTTTTTTATTGATTTTTTGTAATATTCTAATTTTCTGAGATTTTGGATTTGGGGTTTTCATGAGCTGTAAGCCATAATCATCCAACTTATTACAAATAAAGGCTTGAAATATCTTGCTTTGCATGTAATGAGTCTATGTAATATATTTTTGAATCTCTTATGGTTCTTGAGATACACCACCCTGGTACTTCTACAGACTCGGGAAAGCAAAAAAAAAAATGACCATTCATTGTTGTTTAGTGAATTTTTTAAATATGAAAATCACTGTGTCAGCCTTCCACAACAAAGGCAAGAAAACTGCTTGGCAGACATGGGATATATGTACAGAGGCCTTGGCTGTAGTCTCCAAACTGACTATTACGATTCTTGAGATACAGCATATAGGTACTTTTATTTATTTATTTTTGTACCCTTTGTATGTACATCACTGCTGCTGTTTTTATTTCTGCATTATTACTCAAGTCAGTGCAACGGAATTTCATTCTGATGTGCACTGCAAGGTGTAATCTAAATGACTTGTAATGAGGTGTAATTTAAATTACAATAAAGCTTGTTCTAATTCTAAGTCTAAACTCGAAGGCCATATTGGATAGCTTTGCTAGTATCTTGTTGGATGGCATTTCATTGAATTTCTAGGGTTTTAGAATCAGTTCCTATGGCAAACTGTAAGTGTCTGCCTTTTAGACTCAAGCATCATACAATCAAGATAGTAAGAAATTATTGAGTGAGGTGCAGTATGATAAAGAGAATGATTCATTTGGTCTAGGGGTTGTTTGGCCTCAGGTGGATAACACCTTCTGAGACAGAATAATTCTCTATCATACGGAAGCCGAATACAATAATTGTTTTATTTGTTAAAAATGTTTTCAGTGTAGACAGTGTTGGATTACAAATGTATAAAATGTTAAATTAAGGTTCCAGCATAACAATATATAAAACTGAAAGAGTTATGTATATTGGATTTTACATTTTAAGGAGATCAAGTCTGGCAGCCCAGGTGTCTGAGACATTAACATTTTGTCTGTATGTACTTCCTGACCATATGATTAGGTGTGAAACTAGAGGCCAGGCTGTGCCTTTGTCTCTATGATAATGTGAATTGGAATTAAAATTAACATTTTGGTCACAATTTTTAATTTTTTGTACCTATTTGAACCTATTTTTTTTAGTCTTTAATGATTACAATATAATCTCTGCAATTTTACAATTATTTATTAATAATTATTTGTAGAATTCAGGCCAAGCGCAAATGTTTTATTGGCAAAATGCAGCATTCAATGTGAAATTTAATTTGATAGTTTTGGCCAAAATAGAACATTCTGTGGGCTGAACAAGAACAAGGCTGGGGGAAGGCGAGGTACACCCTGAACAGCTTGCTGTTCCATTGCAGGGCCAACACACAGACAACCAATTACACTCACACCTGGGGGCAATCTGGAACAGCCAATTAGCCTAATGTGCATGTCTTCTGATTGTGGAAGGAAACCAGAGCACTTGGAGGAAACCCACACAAGCACGGGGAGAATAAGCTCTACAACGAAACGCTCTTGTCGAGTCGAGGACTCAAACCCATGACCGTCTTGCAGTGAGGTGTACATGCTAACCAATATGCCACCGTTCCACCCCAAAATAAATCAGGTAAAGATAAAATACATTTCATGGTATAATATAAAGACAGCATGAATCACAAAAGAAAGAGAGAAAAATGCTCTAATGATGTCTAAACAACAACGTTAATTCAGTGTCATTCCATGTCAAATCACCTATCTTTCAGAAAACTTCCCAGGTGATTATCTCAGAATTCAATGAAACTTTAACCAGACATAGAACATGTTTCAACATTAACACATGCAAAATTTCATGGTTCAAGTTCAAAAACTTACTGAGATATGTCACAGGCAACATGTATATCAGATCTAGCAAGACACAAAATTGCAGCCTTGTTGCCCATTTCCCTCATACTAAGACATCATCTTGAATTTTTCATAAATTTGAAAAAAATATATATATATTTTTTTGTTTTTGCATTTCCTTTTGAAGAGGAATAAAATAAAATAAAATATTTTGCATGAGATCGGAATATAGTCTCAAACTGGTATCACAGAAAAATAAACAAAAGCAAATCTTTTAAATTTGCTTTTATAACAATTAGAAAAGTGACATTTGTCACGCATGATTATCTGTCATAGATTCTATTATCAAATAGTACATGTACAATATGTTATATAACTTATATTTATCATTTAAAATTATGTATTTATATTCCCACTGAATAATATAAGGATATATTATGATAGAGATTATATACATCTTCTTATAAGCTTAAGTACACATAACTACACACTCCAAAAGACTTCAGTTGCAATTTGAATTTAAAATTTTATTTGTCACTTACAGAATCATACACACTACAACAGTGAAATGCTTGTTATGACTGTCCTATATTTGAAGAATAAAAACTATCAATATCAAGAAGAATTAAATATCAATAACTATGTGAAGGACACCAATAGTTAAAAGACAAATATAACTATGAAAAATAAAATATAAATGTAAAGACGATAAATAATACAATATGTAAAGTGTTGTGCAGTATGCACACAAAGATGTCCAGTGAGTGTGGTTGTTGTGTGTGCAGAGTAGTGCAAGGCGTACAGGGAATGCAATTTTGTGTGCAACACCCAGTTGAGGTAGAATGTAATGATCATGTGTAGGGTAGGGCTACAAAGTCCAGGTACTAGATGTTCTGGTTGAGGACCTGAATGGCCTGCGGGAAGAAGCTCCTCCTCATTCGCTCAGTGTTTGCTTTCAAGGAAAGAAAATGTTTCCCTGACTGCTACAGAGAGAGGAGTCCATTGTTAGGATGACTGAGGTCCTTCATTATCTTCCTGGCCTTGGTCCAGCACTAATTGCTGCATGTAGTGTCCATGTCAGGAAGCTATTGCAAGACCCTCTGGAGAGCTTGCCTGTCCTGTTTGGTGCTGTTTCCAAACCAGGCTGTGATACTTTCCATCAGGATGTTCTCAATGGTGCAGGTGTAGAAAGTCTTTAGCACCATTGAGGGCAGTTTAAAAGTCCTTCGGGTGTCTAAGATGATAGAGATGCTGCTGGGCCTTCTTCACCAGGGTGTTAACATGGCAAGACCATGTCAGGACCTGCATGATCTAAACACTGAGGTAATGTTCTGATGATAGTCTTGTAAACTGTGTCATCCACTAGTTTCCTGATGAATCCCACAACCACTTCTGTAAACATATTGATGTCATCAGATTTGCGCTGAAACATGTCCCAGTTTTTGTCATCCAGAGCGTCCTGCAGAGCAGCCACAAATTAGTCCGTCCAGCGTGAAACCTCCCTCCGAGCCGGAACTTCCTGCTTCAGCCTTTGTTTATATTTTGGCATGAGGAAGATGGTGGCGTGGCAGTCTCCCAAACAGAGGGCGAGATTGTGCCTTGTAACTGTCTTTGACTGTTGTGTAGCAGTGGTCCAGTGTCCTTTCACCCCTGGAGGGGCAGCTGATGTGCTGATAAAAGTTCAGCGCTGCGCGTTTGAGGTTGGTACTGTTAAAGTCCCCCGCCACAATAAGCGCAGCGTCCCGGTGCTGAGTCTGGTGCTGTGTGAGTACTTCATTTTGTATGCATAAAGCAGTGTCCATGTCTGCCTGAGGTGGAATATAAACGGCAATGACTATGACTGATGTAAACTCCCAAGGAAGATAGAAAGGACAACAT
>JAQMYF010000008.1:2462769-2477903 GCA_030014195.1 Neosilurus mollespiculum
AGAACAGGAAGACGAAAGATGGCACGTCGGACAACAGTAAAGGTAAGGTGTGTGTGTGTGTGTGTGTGTGTGTGTGTGTGTGTGTGTATGTGTGCTTCTGCACAGTGTAAGATACTTGCCTCTACTACATCCTGCAGAACATAAACAGACTAGTACTAACCTACTGCATAGTTCAGGGATGTGTGTGTGTGTGTGTGTGTGTGTGTGTGTGTGTGTGTGTGTGCTTATGTATGTGCACGCACAGAATAGCCTACTTAATCTGAACATGTTCTCATCTCAAAACATTCAGACAAGGCCTCCCTTATGGCAGCTTGGTTACTATGGCAACTGGATTCTAGTTTGTCCTCAGTGTACTCGTTCACCCCTTCCTGTCCTTCTGTTTGTTGATCTGTCTCTCTTTCCTCTGTTCGTTACTTCTGTCATTTGGATTCCTTCTAATTCCACTGCTTCCTTTCTTTCATTTTCTTTCTTTCTTCCTTCCTTCCATTCTTTCTTTCTTTATTCCTTCCCTGCTTCCTTTCTTTCTCTCTCTCCTCCTTCCTTACTTCCTTTCTTTATTTCTCTCTCTTTCCTCCTTCCTTCTTTCCTTCTTTTCGTCCTTCCTTCCTTCCTTTCTTTCTTTCTTTCTTTCTTTCTTTCTTTCTCTCTTTCCTCCTTCCTTTCTTCGTTCATTGCTTCCTTTCTTCCTTCCTTTCTTTCCTTGTTTCTCTCTCTTTCCTCCTTCCTTTCTTCCTTCCTTTATTTCTTTATTTATTTCTTTTCTCTCTTTCTTCCTTCCTTTCTTTCTTTCTTTTTTCTTCCTTCCTTTCTTTCTTTTTTCCTTTCTTTCTCTCTTTTTCCTTTGTCCTTTCCTTCTTCTCTTCTTTTCTTTTTGCTTTCTCTCTCTCTTTCCTTCTTTCTTGTGTTCTTTCTTACTTTCTTTTTTCCTTTCTTTCATTTTCTCTCTCTTTCCTTCTTAGTTTTTTCTTTTCTTCTTCCTTTCCTTTTTGCTTTCTCTCTCTCTCTCTCTCTCTCTCTCTCTCTCTTTCTTTCTTTTCTTTCTTTTTACTTTCTTTCTTTTTCTTCCTCTTTCCTTATTTTTCTTTCTTCTTTCTTTCTTTCTTTCTTTCTTTCCTTCTTTCTGTCTTTCCTTCTTTATATCCTCCCTTTCTTTCTCTCTCTCCTTCTTGCTTTCTTTCATTTCATTTCTTTGTCTCTTTCCTTATTTCTTTCTCACCTTCTTTCTTTCTTTCATTCCTTCCTTTCTCTTTCTTTTCTTCTTTCCTTCTTTCTCTCACTCTTCTTTCTGTTTTTTACTTGTTTTCTTTTTTCTTCAATCCTTTATTCATTCCTTTCTTCCTTTCTTTCTTTATGGCCTTTACTTGTTTCCATTCCTTTTCTTTTTTTAGTTTAGAGTAGACCGACCTTGCTCAGATGCACTATTTACGTTACTCTGATTGACGTTATAGCTTTGTTCACGCTCTGCTTTTTTTTTTTTTTTTTTTGAAAAGCATGAACATCAGTTCATTTGATATCCACACTGTAACCATGACAACACTGCTGCCTCAGTGTTCTATTGGCTGTCAGGCTAGCTCATATTCATTAGTAGTACTGTGTAAAAGCACGGTTTTTAGCCTTGCAACGCTTTTAATAATAATAAGGAAATCATGGACTAGCTGTGAACTGATGAGTGAGATCGTTGTGCTGTTCTGTGAAGGAGGGAAGCTATAGTTGCTATTCGTCCATGTGTGCAGGTAGCATCCATTTGGTGCATCTTGTCCACATGATGCTATAGACACATGAACGGTAGGTGCAGGTGTGTGGTCTGGAAAAAAAAAAAAAAAAAGTATGATCTAAAAGTAATTCATTCGTTTGCTGAACCGCGTACTGCTAGTAGGGTCGCGGAGAGGCTGGTGCCCATCTGAGCTAACTCAGGCTGAAGGCGGGGTACACCCTGAACAACTCGTCAGTCCACTGCAGGGCTAACACACACACAATCGTTCACACTCACACCTGGGGCAGTTTCGAACAGCCAGTTAGCCTTAATGTGCGTGTCTTTGGACTGTGGGAGGAAACCGGAGTACCGGGAGGAAACCCACACAAGCACGGGGAGAAAAAGAAGAGCTCGATATTCGATCCCAGGACCTCCTTGCTGTGAGGTGGTCACCCTATAAACCAAAATGGCTAGTGTTAATCTCAGTTGTTGTAATCATAGTTGCTAAAACTACCTGAATGGCATCCTAGTTAGCTAACGCTATCAAATTAAGTATTGCTATCAACACAGTCAACGTTTACCTAATCTGCATGGCTAGCCTGAAGGCTGCTAACAAATAGGCTTCTCAGCATGATAAAAAAAATTTAGTTGCTAGTGTTGATGCGGAATGAAGTGTAGGCTGCGTGTCTTTTACATGTCGTTCCTCCCGGCAGCAGATGGCCTGGCGTACTGTGCACTGCTGAAGAACGAGCTGCTTGGAGCAGGCATCGAGAAGGTGCAGGACCCTCAGACGGAGGACAGACGGCTCCAGCCCTCGACACCTGAGAAGACAAGTCTGTTTAGTGTAAGTGGCCAAGAGGACCTCGTCTACTATTGTCTTTCTGACCTCAGACTAGGGAAAAGAACACAGCCTCTCAGTGGGGAAGGTGTTTTCTACCACGAGTTCAGTACATGATACCAAATTAGCATTCACACTGTCAGGTAAAGCCTAAAACATGGTGGTCAAGATTTCAGTGCTCAGAGAGTGCTAACAAAACACAGTGTTTACATGCACAAACTGTTCCTTATTTAGTTCCGTAAGGGGACCGTTACTAAAGGGGTGAGAACACTAGAGTAGAGCAATTTTTTATTTTTTATTTTTTTGTGGTTTTATTTTGTTTTGTTTGCGAATTTTGGAATTCACGTCAAGATGTTTTGTGATCCCACATGTATGCGAATATTCTGTAGCTTAAATAGATATAACGTGTGAGAAGGTCGCGCGACTGATTTGTGATTGGTTTGCAGATGTTTGGAGGGAAAATACAGCGAATCTCTTGTCATAAATCAGTCGCGTTTTGTTCTCAAACCATCCGTTTTTATTTTCGCATTATCACCACCAACAAAATGCGAATAAAATCCGAATTAGGACAAAATACATGGAATATCGCGGATGCCAGCAAGTCTTGTCAGCTTGCAACTTGTTGCTTTTACTTGCGAATGAAAACCAGACAATCTGTGAGCAAAGTGACAACTCTGTGACCTTCTCACATGCGCGGACTGATTGAGAAGAGTTTGAGACTGCTCTGTGTCAGAGCCTCGTTTTTGCGACATTCGCAGAAATTTTAAACGTTTGAAATTTTCTGCGATGAGTTCACAAACCGGGTGAGCAAAATGCGATGCCGCGAACGTCGCCAGGCATATTGTTATGATGTACTGTAGATGATGAGATATTCAACGTCCTCACAGTTTTACACTGAGGAACGGTATTCTGAAATTGTTCCACACAATTGTAGATGGATTTTTTTTTTTTTTTTAGTGGTTAGTGAACCTCTGCCCAGATGTTCTTTTTGTACCCAATCATATTACTTACCAGTTGCAAATTAACCAGCAAGAAGGTCCTGGGTTTGAGTCCCTGGCTCTGTGTGGAGTCTGCATATTCTCTTCATGCTTGTGTGGGTTCTCTCTGGGTAGTCAGGTTTGCTTCTTCAGTCCAAAGAGTTGGTTAGGCCAACTGGCTGTTCCAAATTGCCCCTAGGTGTGAGTGTGAGTGGTTGTGTGTGTGTGTTGCCCTGCAGTGGTCTGGCAAGCTGTTCAAAGTCATGGGTCATCGTAACGGAGCTTGACACGCCATCATAGGGGATCTTGATGAACTTGGCAACACGATTCCTTTAAGTTTCATCTCCTGGATGCCCCCTGCCTCCTTTTTAACCCCAGTTGTTCTCCAAGCGGGCTCATAAATCCTTGATCCCAGTGTAAACCCAGGGTAACAGTTAATTCATTATAACCCGAATCCTTTCCAGTAGCTACTTGTGAAAAACACTCGTGGAAGTGAACGCAAGCCTGTTTTGTATTTAGTTAGGGTACAATGATGAGGGTACATGCCGTGGGTCGCAAATTGCTATACGAACCCTATCAGAGATCTCCCAAGGAGAAATCCAGAACATATAAAGATAAGCAGCTGTTTACGTACGTGACCTGTGTCAAATTCTGATTATTAGCATCGTTCGAGGCGTACGTGTAGTGGAATATTAATGTAAATGTACTGATGGAGGCGTCCATGTTTCTTTCCAAACATTATAGCGCAAGATGGAGAAAAAAAACTAGTGTTATGTCAAACCTAGTGTATGATTGAAGCTACATAAACACACACACACACACACACACACACACACACACACGAGCTGCCTTGGTGATCCACCTTGAGCTTGAGGGACATGAGGAGGAGTTGTAGAATGCAGAATGACCTTGAGAGTGCGTACTGTGAAACTGCAGGTGACATGCAGCCTACGTGTTTTCTCTTCTTCGAGAGGCTCGTGTAGCTTAATGATTTTGAGGCTTCATCATTAAATAACACGTCTATTCCTATATTATGTGGGGAAAAGTACAGCGCGTGGGATCTGCACACTCTCTAATTCATGATCGTCTATAATGAGAAAGACATTGATGTGTGTGACGTCTCAGTTTTGAGTTGTCTCTGTGTTTGTTTTGTGTTGCAGTATTCACTATGTGCCAAGCGCTCGCTCCCTGATGATGGAAACAGCGTCTCTCCTTACTCACTGTCGCCTGTCAGCAGTAACAGGTAAAAGAAAAGAATTGGATACTTTAGAACATTTTGTGAAAGTCAAATGGGACGTATAAACATAGAACCCACGATAGGGAGTGCATCAGGGTTTGGGAAAAAAATATAGCTTAAGATGCAGATTGATGGAATTGATAAACGGAGCCCAGGGCAGCACGGCGGCGTATTGGTTAACTCATTCATCTCACAGCAAGAAGGTCCTGCGTTCGAGTCCCGGGCTTGGCGGGGACGTTTCTGTTTGGATGTTCTCCCTGTACGTACGTGGGTTTCCTTTGGGTTCTTCGGTTTCCTCCTACAGTCCAGAGACATGCACATTAGACTAATTGACTGTCCTAAATTGCCCCTAGGTGTGAATGTGAGTGTAAATGGTTGTATGTGTGTTGGCTCTATGATGGACTGGTGAGCTGTACAGGGTGAACTCCGTGTTTGCCCAGAGACGACTGAGATAGGCTCCAGCCCCACCGTGACCCCACTAGAGTCGGCCAAATGAAGGAATGAATGAATAAATGAATAAATCGTCTGATCGAGACTGTAACTTTCTCTACTGTAACTTTCTCTACTATCCTCAGTTTTCTGTAATAAAGTTTTTTAAAAAGATCCAACTTTTCCTCGGCGCATCATTAGTCTGTTGCAGAAAAGATCATCCACATCACACTGTTAATATAACAGCAAAACCCACAGCAAATTTGAAAGAACAATTAGAACAGGAAAAACACTTATTAATTAAAAAAAACATCCTGAATCATTTGATCAGGATGAACCTACCTTGCACTTTGCAGTAGGCAGACAGCTTGAGAACAGATGTTCGTATCAAACACGTCACAATTCCAGGAACACGAGAACAGATGCTGCTGGGTACAGAGAACCATGCTGCTGTGTATTTAAATTGATGTTTTTAACATGTTCATTCAAATTTTCCATGTTCAGGTCAACTTTTTCCCTCCTGAGCTCCTCTCTGAGGAGCAAATTTCTTTAGATGTTTACCGCCCTCTGCCCAATGAGCGCAAATGGTATTGATGTCATGTGTGATGTCCGTCCATCTGTCCACAGTTGCATTTTGTGGCCTAACACAAAAATTTCATCACCGATTATCACCATTTTGGGTGTAAATATTGGGACACAAGCCTATCAATTTTTGTCATGGACCTATAGCCAATATGGTTGCCACTGCTGCCATCTTGAATTTGTATTCCGACCACTAGCGTAAAAACGCCATCACTGATTATCACCATTTTTGGTAGGGATGATGGGACTTCGTTACTACAAAAGCCGATAAATTTTCACCACGGTCCAATATCCAATATGGCCACCACGGCTGCCATCTTGAATTTGTATACCGTGCACTAGCATAAAAACACAATCAACGATCATCACCATATTTGTTGTGGATGTTGGTACTGCGTATCAGTCCGATTTCCAATATGGCCGCCACAGCTGCCCATTTCACTTCGCATTCCAAACACGAGCTCAAAAACTCCCTCACACCTTTTATACGGTGGCGTATGGCCTGAGGGTTTTGCCGGCCTTCCGGAGCTATTTTATTGTCTTTGCTTTTCTGTGTTTTATACCTCTCAGTGTGTTTTCATGTTTTTCCCATAAATCTTGAAGTCAGAAGCTGTTACGGTCTCCACGGAAGCCCATGCGCAAGATTTCCAAAATTCCCTTTAAGGTCCTGGATGCCCCCGAGCTGCAGGATGACTTTTACCTCAACCTGGTGGACTGGTCATCTTTAAACGTGCTTAGTGTCGGCCTCGGCACCTGCGTGTACCTGTGGAGTGCCTGTACTAGCCAGGTGTGTGTGTGTGTGTGTGTGTGTGTGTGTGTGTGTGTGTTTGGAGAGTATGTCATTAAAAAATAGGAAAGAAGGCCTGTAATTTATGTGTATATTTTGTTTTGTTTTTGTGCAGGTAACGCGGCTATGCGATCTGTCTGTAGAAAGTGACTCTGTTACATCAGTGGGTTGGTCAGAGAGAGTAAGCAGGCTTCCTCAGTGTTTTTTTTTTTTTCTCTTTCTTCTTAAATTAGAGCATTGTTGTACATAAGGCACCCGATGGCTCCTGAAGTTTTCTTTTTTCTCAGATTTACAGTATTCCTGGTACTCATGGCCAGTTCTTTCTCAGCCCAGGTTCTCTCACATACTTAAGTGTTAATCGTTACACACCACACAAAAGGTTGTAACACAGACGCACAAGTTTAGCATTAATTGTTTAATTTATTCATCTTCAGTAACCACTCTGTCCTGATTAGGCTCATGGTGGTTCTGCAGTAATATACTCTGGATAGGATGCCAGTCCATCACAGGGCTCCATACACATCCAGTGGGTATATAAAAGAGTCACCCCCTTCAAAATATTCACATTTTGTTGCTATGCAACCTGAAATGAAGACACATGAAAACATTTTTTCCTTTAGCTCATACTCAATGCAACTTGGAACATCCCAGTAAAAATATAATGGCAACAGTTAAGAGAGAGAAAAAAACACGATCACTGAAATGGCTGAAGGATTGCACCCCTCCTAAAAATGCTTGTAAGCTCAATCAGGTTTAACTAATCACTTTCCAAGCTAAGTGGCTTCCACCGTTGATCAAGTGTATTCATTCTGATTAGTTCAGCATAAGGTCTATATTAAGACTATAAGCTATTCCTAGATCATTTCAGTGCTTAGAAGTGTACCTGAAAGCCAACAATCAACTATAAGTGGCAAGGAACAGTCAAAAGATCTCAGGGGTAAAGTTGTGGACATGCACAAATCAGGAGACAGATTGAATGAAAAAAGTAAAAAGCTTTATCAGTCCCTTAAGGAACAGCTGAGTTTATAATCAAGAAGTGGAAATTATTTGGCACTACGAGGACCCTTCTTGAATCGGGTGCGTTCCCTCCAAACTGAATGGAAGAGTGAGGAGGAAATTGGTAAGAGAGGCTTCCAAGAGGCCTAAGGCAACGTTCAAGCAGTTCCAGGAATTTTTATGTTGTGTCACTGTGTGCATGTGACAAAAATGATTACAAATTCTCCACAAGTGTGACTTGTATGGGAGGGTTACAAGGGGAAATTGAAGTGATTCTCTCTTTTTTTCTGAACTCTTCCTGTTTTATCTTATATTTGTCTGTTTTAAGTTTCTTTGAGTAAATACAGCTGGACACACGATTCTTCTCTTCATTTTTTTACACTGCAAAGCAGCAAAATGTGATTATTTTAAAAGAGGATGACTCTTTTCTATACCCACTGTACCCATTTCCACACTCATTCAAACTTAGGGACCATACAGATTATTTGATTCCTCTACTGGAATATTTTTTGGAAAATTGGAAGAAATTGGACAACCTGAAGAAAACCAACAGCGCCACAGTTCCTCACCAAAAGACAAGCCAATTAATCGAGTTAAGAGTTGAAGGGAATATATAACATGGCAAAACTTGATCCTCCTTTCAGCAATCTGGGAAATGATTACATTATGTGTATCTAATACATCATTGTGTTTTGTTTTAGGGCAACTTGGTGGCAGTGGGCACCCATAAGGGCTTTGTACAGATTTGGGATGCAGCCGCAGGGAAGAAGCTCTCTGTATTAGAGGGCCACACAGCCAGAGTCGGTGAGGACAGTGCTGCTTGGAACACCGCAACCGCTTTAGTGTCCGGCTGTTTATTCACTTTCTTTGCAGTCCGTAGCAAAATATTTAGACTCACTATTGGATAAGCCTTAATCCATCTGAGCTCAGGATGGAATTAAAGGCATAGAAGGCATATAGATGAGGAAATATCACTATTTCAGCTTCCAAAAGCAAATAAACACATACTTTTTGATTTGTTTACACTGAGTTGTGTCACCAAGAAATTAAAAATAGCATGGGATTCAGACTAATTTCACAGCGGCAACTATTAAACAACTGATTTCTTTAGATATAATTATAGCCAAACAATCAAAAGTTCTAGGTGGTTCTGATTATGTTCTGACTGTGAGAGCAATTGTGTAATTCTTTACAATTATTAAATTCTTCACCAAGTTTATCCTTTCAATTTGAGTCAAAGCACCAGGGCCGGCTCTAGGGTCTTTAGACCTTTATTCCCATAATTATATAGATACAATATTATAATTAACAGCTATATAAATTAATTATACTTAATAACTTAAACCAGTCAGCTTGAAGAGTCAATGAAGATGTGTATAGGCCAGTAATACATTTATTCTATATACTCTGCTACTTATGTATCTATAGCGTTAGAACTTCAATTATAATGTATTTTATATAACTTTAAACTGAACGGAAGCTAAAGCTACTATCTGTACCAATTGTACAGATAACTACCTGCCACTCATTCTCAATAGAGAGCATATCTAGGCCTGCAAGTCTTTCTTGTGTCATTGTAGATTGCAAATAAGTCTTGATCAGTTTTAATTTTGAGACCTCTCGCCACTCGCCACAGTAACAGGCAAAGTGAGCAAAAATTTGAGACCAGAAATTCGCATCAGGTACTTGAGAAATGATCTTGAATTTCTCTCGTTCAGCTTTACGTTTGCGATACTGAGCTCCAGATGGGCGCTTTTTATCAGACATGCTGAAATTAAAATGTAAGCCTACAAAGTAATAAAGAATCAGTTAGACTAAATCATAATGCGCCTCATAAAGCGTAGGCCTATCATATCAAATTTAAATTCAAATTTTATTTGTCACATACAAATTATACACAGTACAACATGTAGTGAAATGCTTAGTACGACTGTCCAAAATGTAAAGAATAAACTATCAAAGTAACAAGAAGAAAAGAACAATAACTAAAAATTTTTAATTTTAAGGGTCAGTTAAGGCTTTTAAAGGTCAGATAAATATAAAATGCAAAAGGATAGAAATAAGCAAATATATAGAATAAAATAAAATATGCATATGAGATAAAATATAGGATACAAAATATGTATGTGTATATATATAAAATGCAAATGTACAGGCAATATAATGAAATATAATTTATTGCAGTGGTTTATTTTTCTAGTAGAAGTAAAAGTCTGTAAAGTGTCTGTGTGCAAAAAGTCACAGTGTCTGTAAAGTCTGTAAAGTGGCAAAGTGTCTGTGTGCAACAATCAGCTGAGGTGGATGTTTATGTGTAGGGGAGAGTCTGCAGTGTCCAGGTACCAGTGTTCTGGTTCAGGGCCCGAACGGCCTGCGGGAAGAAGCTCCTCCTCAGTGTTTGCTTTCAAGGATATCCATGTCAATTAGGGTTTAACCTTATAAATAAGTTCTGTGGGTCTGCCAGGTAGTTATTAAATAAAAATAAATTAGGCCTACTTGGCTAATTACTACAATTGGGTGCAAGTTTACTGAAATATATAGGCCTAGGTGACTATATGTGTATATATACACTATATATATACTATGTTTACTGAAATGTATAGGCCTAGGTGACTATATGTGTATATATACACTATATATATATACTAAGTTTACTGAAATATATAGGCCTAGGTGACTATATGTGTATATATACACTATATATATACTATGTTTACTCAAATGTATAGGCCTAGGTGACTATATATGTATATATACACTATATATACTGTTTACTGAAATATATAGGCCTAGGTGACATATAGATCTAGCTTCTAGATCATTCATGAGATTAGATCTAGATCTTTAAAAATTTTAGAGATTAGGCCTATGGTATTGAATAGTTGATAATAGGTCTATAACAACATAAAATACTATGTCTATGTTAATATTGTTACAGTGCAACTAGCTGATATATCAGCTACAGTGCCACTCTCTGACATGTGTAGGCTAAATCAGTGACCAAAAACTAGGTCTACCTGATAAGTGATGATTATGTTTCTCGAAATCATGAGCAGCCAAGTCCAGCCTACGTATAGGTATAGGCCTACATGATCCTCAAGTTTCTTAGTTGACAAATGATGACAAAATTAAAAATGCTTCATATGTCACCACAAAATAATTGCTAATTCAGAATAAAAACGAATTGCACACTGCAATTTATGCGAAATGCTTGTCAAGTTCACTGACCAATTTGATCAGTTAGATCTACAGGACTGTTAAGCAGTGGTTAGATCTACACCAGATTCTGTACTCCCCAGAAGAAAAAAAAAACAACAACATCTTTAGGCCTATGTGCAGTCTACAGAGCGCGGGTAGAGCACACGAGGGCCTAATGGGTGATGCATATCATAGACGGTTTAAGCATCCCTACCCTTACCCAACATAGGCAGGATAGGCTCACACCCCAGGCATACTAATTTATTTATAATTTTTTTTAATTTACTTTTGTTTATAAAATTCCAGCGTTTTGCGTCCTCTTCGTTCTTGTGCTGTAGGCGACTGCCTAGTTTCGTCTTATGGACAAGCCGGCCCTGCAAAGCACATAAACATAGATATCTAGCTTGCAAAGCATTATATTTCTCTAGCATAGTGAAGCAAACTCGGGCTCAGTGTCCCAAACCATGCATCACTTGAAAAGAGGTGCACTCATGAGGGCGTAGTGCCATTATCAAACACTCTACAGAAGGCTCAGTTTGGGATGAAAGCTTAAAACAGGCTACTGTTTAAATGGGAAAGAAACATTGCAGTACTTTAAAATGCTAAAAAACAATTCAAAACACAAAATGCACACTTTCTCAAGGATCAGGAGTCCAAGAGGGCTTTATCATTTTAAGCAAAGCATATGATTTATGTGCTGAGACTCAAAGGTGACGCGTTAAGGTCCTATATTATTTAAAACAGCATGTCTTCCACCACATTTTAAACCACAGCCATAGCTTTAGGATTTAGGGGTTTTACAGAAGTGTATGCAGCTGAACAGACAGGCTGTGAAATTATGTTTCATTATCTATATCATGAATATGTAGCAACATACTGAGTGCATGTGTCAGTTGGTTTAAAGCAGATGTCTTTTCTGCTACCAGGAGCGTTAGCATGGAACGTGGACCAGCTTTCTTCTGGCAGCAGGGACCGCCTGATCCTGCAACGTGATATCCGAGCTCCTCCGCTGCAGTCTGAGCGGAGGTTACAGGGCCACCGGCAGGAAGTGTGCGGCCTCAAGTGGAGCACCGATCACCAGCTCCTTGCCTCTGGTGGCAATGACAATAAGGTTGTATAATATAGACTGTTTAATATAGAATGTATAAACATGCAGCCACGTACACAACCCCGACCGCTATTTTATTTTATTTTTTTTTTGAAGTATGTATACTGTATAAATTGTTATCAGTATTAGAAAAGCTTATGTTGTTTATGGTCGACAAAGTTACGTAGTGGTTAGCACGCACAGTTCACAGCAAGAAGGTCCTTGGTTGGAGTCCTGGGCTTGGAGAGGGTGTTTCTGTGTAGAGTTTGCATGTTCTCCCCATGCATGCTTGCTTGGGTTTCCTCCAGGTTCTCCGGTTTCCTCCAACAGTCTAAAGACCTGTTCATTAAGCTAATTAGATGTTCTTGATTGCCCCAGATGTCAGTGTGAGTGGTTGTGTGTGTGTTGGCCATGCAATGGTCTGGTGAGACATTCAAGGTGTGCCCCGCCTTCACCCAGTGTCGGTTGGGATGGGCTCCAGCCTCCCAACAACCCTAATAAAAATAAAGTGGAAGAAGATGAAAATCTAAATTTGTGGCTAGCTTTACTAGCTGGTTAGCTTATTATAATGAAGTAAATAAAAGGACAAAGGCAAGGCAAATTTTTAAACTAGCATGCTACATATTGGGGTTGAGGGGGTGGGGGGGTGGTTTTTTTTTTTTTTTTTGCAAAATTGTGTATCAAGCATATTCTTATAGAGCCCCCTCTGAAAATATTGGAAGGGCAAGGCTAATTGTAAACATTACAAATCATAAACATTGAAGGGTTTAAAACGATCAATCTGAATTTCAGCTCTCATTTCCTGATCATAACATCTCTTGAGTGTTAAAGTGGAATTAAAGGAAAGCTTTCCAAGCTCTCGTGTTACACTGAAAATATGTATGTTTTCATCGTCAGGTGGTTTCTACTTACATCCATGAAGTTGCAATGTGTTAAAATGCGTTCGATATTTAGCATTAGCCTGTTTGTCTAGGCCGCAGTTTGGACCTTCTTGCTGTGAGGTGGATGTGCTAACCACTACGCTACCGTGGCCCCTTCATTTCAAAATAAAAGCTATTTTTAAAAAAAAATCTAAAACCCAAACATCTCCAGTGTATAGCAAAAACAAAAGAATTGGCCTTGCTGTTCCAGTACTTTCAGAAAGGACTGTGTATCATTTTATGAATCTGCCCACGCCTTTCCAATAAGCAGCTTGACTGTCAGCTAATCAAACCAGAATTATATTTCTGTTTTTTCAAAGATTAGAAATTGTTGGTAATAGAGAGGGACAGCTTGTGGCCCAGTGTGTAGTATTGGATCAGAGTGTGCTTCTGATGGACATCTCTGATAGAGCAGGGTGTCACTAAGGAATTGTGTCTTGTTTGATGTGTTTCTTTTTTCTGGGTTGTGTAGCTGCTGGTGTGGAATCACTCGAGTGTCTTACCCATGCAGCAGTACACAGAACATTCAGCTGCAGTGAAAGCCATCTCCTGGTCTCCTCATCAGCACGGCCTGCTGGCGTCTGGGGGCGGGACCGCTGACCGCTGCATCCGCTTCTGGAATACGCTGACCGGGCAGCCACTGCAGTGTACAGACACGGGGTCACAGGTCTGCAACTTGGCCTGGTCCAAACACACCAATGAACTGGTACGTGAGTGTAACTGGAAAAACAAAACTCATTCTGAAACCATTTGACCTGGCGATTGAAAACTCCACCGACAGGCTGGTGTTATAAGAGTAGCGCGGCTCCTTTAAGGCCTGAAGGAAATAAATAAGTAAATAAATCTCTCCTGCATTTCCTGACTATGATCCGAGTTTGCATTTTAGTATCACCTGTCTTGTTAATTTAATTATCCGTTTAACGAGTTCATGTTCCGTGCTCCTGTTCATGTCTGGTATTTTGCTCAATGTAAGGTTGTCTGCCTACCTGAGTTAGATTGTGTGTTGTTTATTCTGTGCGAGACTGAACGATGGTACATGAGCCTCAATTTTTGGGTTTCAGCTTCGTTATTAAGCAGCACGGTGGCGCAGTGGTTAGCACGTCCGCCACACATCAACAAGGTTCTGGGTCTGAGACCCGGGCTCGGCGAGGGCGTTTCTGTGTGGAGTTTGCATGTTCTCCACTTGCTTGCGTGGGGCTTCCTCCAGGTTTTCCGGTTTCCTCCGACAGTTCAAAGACATGCACATTAAGCTAATTTGCTGTTTCAAATCAGGCGGCCTCATTCGGTTTCCTGTGGTGGCACGGACACGGGACAATCATCCATGTCATGTTTAATGCATACATAGCTCCGCTATTAACTATACAGCTCCAGCTCATTTAAAAAATAAAAATAAAAAATAGTCCCTGTTTCTTTATGGTAGAGAGAACATCAAATAACATTGGTGACACTGGTATGTGTGTGTTCATGTCCACAGGTCAGCACACATGGTTACTCTCAGAATCAGATCCTGGTATGGAAGTACCCCTCCCTGACACAGGTGGCCAAACTCACAGGCCACTCCTACAGAGTACTCTACCTGGTAATGAACACGAACACCTGCCCTCCTGTCTGAATTATTCACAGTGTCTTTACTCTGTTGTTCTGCTGATCTTAAACTCTCCGTGCACTGGTTAGAGAAAACAATCTTCTCATAAGAACAGCTGGATCTTCCTCCCGCTGAGCTGTGAACGGTGCCGGTAGCATGTACCGGGTTCATACTGAATAGAAATACTCGGAGCTGTATTAATAAGTTCTCCATCTGAAGTGGAACTTTGAACAAGTGTTTGGTTTGATTTTGCCGTGTTCAGATAAATGTTTATTTACCCTTTTGAGCATTTAGATCTACAAACATGACTGAGATAACCAGCATGTACAGTATTGCCAAAGCATTTTACAGAATATATGTGAACATATTTTGAACACTGTGTAACAAGTTTGAATTAAATGGACTTTACATTAAGTGAACTAATCGGTTCTGACATTAGGGGAAGAAGAAAAATAATAACGTATAAGTAAATAAATATTAAAGAAAAACAAGAGCGAATTAAGCATTAATACCAACAGTATCAATCTTAAATAGGAACTAAAAAACTGAAAAAATTTAAATATTTATTTAAAATAAATTAAAAGAAAGTAAATATAGTGTTACAGAAGATAATATTACAGTGTGTGTGTGTGTGTGTGTGTGTGTGTGTATATATGTTCAGATGTGTGTATGTTTGGGGGTGTGTGTGTGTATATATATATATATATATATATATATATATATATATATATATATGTTCATGTTTGTGTGTCTGTGTACAGATGTGTGTGTGTGTGTGTGTGTGTGTGTGAGTGTGTTACTCTCTCTC
>JAQMYF010000008.1:2486033-2500788 GCA_030014195.1 Neosilurus mollespiculum
GCGTGTTCTGGGTTGACCCCGGGGTCTCTTCCCGGTTGGACATGCCCGAAACACCACACCAGGGAGGCGTTCGGGAGACATTCTAATCAGATGCCTGAGCCACCTCAACTGGCTCCTCTCAACGCAAAGGAGCAGCGGTTCTACTCCGAGTTCCACCCAGATGACAGAACTTCTCACCCTATTCAGCTGATGACCTGAATGTACTAAATGAGCAGGTTATCACATCAATGGCACCACAAACAGCTGACTTTCACCATATCGAAAGTGTTTGGAATGTGCCGAAGAAGACTTTATGAAGTGGTTTGATTTTCCCATCATCAATTCAGGATGTCAGTGAAAAATGAACCTAAATCTGAAATATTGGTCATTCATTTGTTAAACTGCTTAATTCTCCTAGTGTCGTGGGGAGGCTAGAGCCTATCTCAATCTACTCTGGGCGAAGGCGGGGTACACACTGAACAGCTCGCCAAACCATTGCAGGGCAACACACACCACCATTCATATTCACACCCAGGGGCAATTTAGCCTAATGTGCGTGTCTTTGGAATGTAGGAGGAAACCCACGAAAGTACTGCGAGGACATGCAAACACCACACAGAAACACCCTTGCTGAGTCCAGGACTCAAACCCAGGGCCTCTTTGCTGTGAGGTGGACATGTGAACCACTACGGCACTGTGCCGCCCAATAAATGTGATGTTGATTATGTTTGTCAAAACACTGACATGATGATTATACGCTGTAATCAAGGATAAAAGCAGTCCAATAAAGTATTTGTGCATGGGACTTCTTTTTTTAGCCGAGAATGTAATTTGTAGATCACAACAAGACATAGCATCCATTAGCATCAAGATCAGTTTTCCCTGAAGAAGAGGCCAAGAAGTTAAACATTTCTCCACATTGTTCATGTTTCAATGTGTGCTAAGTAGTTTAAGTTCACTCTGTTGATTATGGTGTGCACCACTCTGTCTTTGCGATGATGCCAATTTTGTCAAAAGTGTGTTGGGCTGGCAGATTTGAATCCTGGCTCGCAGTCAAATCTGGCCCAAGTCCTTCTAAACAGGTTGCTGGCCTGGCAGCAACAAATGCCCAGGCCTGGCAGCAAATGTCAAACACAGCATGAAGTCCAGAAAAAAGACTGAGGTACTCTCTAGACGGATGAGTGACTTGGTGACAGACATGGCACAGATGAAATTGGTGAGCCAAGGGGTGAGAATATGCAATTTGCAGTTTTGAAATTCTCAACAGATTTCTTTTTATAGATTGTGGATCAGTTGTATTTCTCACCTCTTGTCGGATAAACGCAAGGATGCTACTGTATCGGTGCTACAGCTGCATCTCGGAAGTTCTTTCAACCTGATAATGACCTACCATTTCAGCAGTCACTGTGAACTCCTGCCTTGGCACTGACTGGAAAGGCATCCAGTTTTGCCAGCACCTATAGTGGGTTCTAAGCTAGCTGCCATAGTGACGGCGATAGACATGGATGTTCTTCAAGTAGGGTGAAGAACACATGGAATACACCCATGGCATCTGTCATGGCAGGCTTGATACGCCATAGTGAAAGGACTTAAACGACAGCTTTCAAAGAGGACTTTACACAATGTCAACCCACCCATAACTGTGCAGCACATTTTGGACCGGTCAGTTTTGGCCAAATGCTTGATGTTATGCCTGGGCTGTTTTGCTTGGAACAGCTTTATGCCCAGATGTATACTGACCAAATGCTGAAGATGCAGAGGCATGGATTATTTTACATCAAGCACGGAACACACTGGCAAAATGTTGGCTAGAATTGGCATACTTCTCCAATATGGCAACGTTTACTATAATGTGAGGGAGTTGATTGACACCTCATACAGTGGCAGTGGGACACCAGGGCCAGAATATGGGCCAGCATTCTGCCAACTAGGTTCAGATTTATCACCAGCTTTGGTTGGCTGCAGTTCTGAAGTGTCTGATATGCGCCAGGGTCATCCTTTAAGTCTTCTACTAAAGAAGCTCTAGGTAAAAGGGTACTGGTTAACACAAATAAACAAACAACTCACAAAAAAGATTTACAACATCACACCCTGGTTCCATCTTCCAACAACTTTAAGGGCATTACCATCACATCTCTAGTACAGCTTCATCCACCCCCTGGGATGGCTACAACTAATTAATCTTACAGAACACTGGGGATCTGGGCTGGTGATGGGGTGTTTTACTACAGTTCTGCCTCTGGCCCCTAGGTTTTTGGGGGCTCATGGCTTTGACTTGCCCAGACCAGGGTTGTTGTTCTTTCATAAGAAATTTGAACACAAATATGGTTGCAAAGTAGGTCCAGTTGTTTCTGTCGAATTTATTTTGTTAATTTAAGATCTGAAAAGTTTCAACCAGGGTGACACGGTGGCGTAGTGATTAGAACGTCTGCCTCACAGCAAGAAGGCCTTGGCTTTGAGTGTGAGTGTAGGTGAGAGTGTGATTTGTTGTGTTTGTATGTTAGTGCTTTAATGGACTGGCAAGCTGTTCAAAATGTACTCCGCCTTCGCCAACAGTTGACTGCAATAGAGCATTTTGTGAATGAATGAATGTTCCTATTGCTCTGGACAACATACCTTTTTGCGTTTTGCCTTTCAATGTCAGGCATTTCAATTCAAAGCCCCGCCTTTTGGCTTTTTCCAAGCACCGGGCTTGTTTTCATCAAAACAGCCTCGTCTCGATTTGACCAACTGGTTCCTGCAAGAGAAGAAGCAGGCCATCTGAAACACATCCACTCCCAAATATATAATATTTATATATATAATACAGTTACTAGCTATGCCAAGAACACCAGCAGAGTTGGCAGATTTTCAAGCAGGGCTTAATGTGGGTTGTCTGAGGGTAGACTTGGCCAGTGTCAGATTGTACAATTCAAGGAATCAACAGCATTGTGCTCAGGTTGACCCAACCAATCTGACAGGTGTCTTTGGACTGTCAAGTGAACTGTTGAAAGCAATCCCTGTTCTAAGGCAACTGATGTTGCAGAGAAATGACAAGTCGGAGGTGACAAATCTCCATCAACTTGGTTACTGTGTTTATGTGTATCTGTGTATACATCTTTGTTATCTCCCACCCACAAAGTGGCTAGGGAACTATAGGAATGGGTTCTGTCTGTCCATCTGTCCTGTCTGGTTCTTTTGGCAGGAGCGTCTGGACCCCTGTGGTCTATTTTTAAATATGATTTTGTCTATACTGTACTGTATGGGTGTGGCCCATTGCTGAGTCGCAGATTGTAGGTAGTTGTATGCTCTTAAATTATCTGTGGTGTTCTCCAAGGTCTACAGAGCAGCAATCTCCCTCTCAATCGACCCTTTGGGGTGTATGTGGCAGCCAGTGATGTGGGCCACAGTATGATGGATGGAATCTTTCCAAGATCTCGTACACTCACCAGCATGAAACTCATCCAGCTGTCAAGTGAGCGTGAATGGTTGTGCGGGTGTTGCCCTGTGATGGACTGGCAAACTTTTCCCGGGTGAACCCCGCCTATGCCATGTATTCCCAATAAACACATTTTCCTCAATACTGACGATTACATTATTTCTATACCATTTTTTAGCTTTGTTACTGTGCTAAACATAATTCTTACCTTTATACCACCATCAGAAAGCATTCGCAAGCAATATTACTAAACCAACACCCAAAGTATATGTTGTAATGTAGTATGAATTTATTTTTTAAAGACTGTCTTCTCAAATAAAGCATATAAATGTTTAGCTAAAGAACAATTTATTCATTTACATTTATATTTTCTGACATTTACTATTAGGGCGGCATGGTGGCGTAGTGTTTAGCACGTCCACCTGACAGGAATAAGGTCCTGGGTTCGATTCCCAGGCTCGGGCGTTTTTGTGTAGAGTTTGCATGTTCTCCCCATGTTTGCGTGGGTTTCCTACAGGTACTCCAGTTTCCTCCAACAGTGCAAAGACATGCACATTAGGCTAATCTGCTTTTCTAAATTGCCCCTATATGTGAGTATGAGTGTGAATAGTTTTGTGTGTTGGCCCTGCGATGGTCTTGCGAGCTGTTCAGAGTGTACTCCACCTTTGCCCAGTGTTGGCTAAGATAGGTAACAGCCTCTCTGTGACCCTAGTAAGATTAAGTGGTTCATCAATTGAGTGAGAGTGAGAGTGAGATTTACTATTACCTAAATTTCTACAAAATGGACAGATTCTCCAAACGAAACGTTGATTGTGTGAGGAAGGCTGTTAGAAGCCTTTTCTGTCACAAGGTGATTATTCTCATGGCAAATTCTCATCACAAATCAAGTATTGCACCCAATCACAATTTTCCATTCATTACTTAACATTCATGAACCTCATTTATTCCTCCACATTTCTGATTAGAGAGCGAGAGAGAGAGAGAGAGAGAGAGAGAGAGAGAGAGAGAGAGAGATGAACTGGAGCAATCAGACAGATTGTATGCAAAAGAGCCCATGCCAAATACTGTATATAGTTTGGCCCAAGCTGAGGTGATTCACTATTAAATCATCTCCTCGCACTATTAATGTCATCATTCTGCTACTCTCGGGGTGTAGTGAACAGCCAGTTATTTTGGCTTCAGTAGCCAGAAGATTTTGGGTGATTTAAGCATGGCAAGATTGAGACAAATAATTGGTCATATTATTGAATGTGATATCCACATTTATCACCAATCTGTAACTGTGCAATATTCATGAAAATATTCAGGTTAAACTTTTCATTTTATATATATATATATATACAGTTTATATGAGATCCCCATTAAAATTACTATTTAATTTAGTAATTAAAGAATGTAGTATTGTAGAGTTCGAGTCCCGGGCTCTGTGTAAAGTTTGCATGTTCTTTCCTGCTTGCGTGGGCTTCCTCCAGATACTCCGGTTTCCTTCCACAGTCCAAAGGCATGCAAATTAGGCTAACTGGCTGTTCCAAACAGCCCCTAGCTGTGAGTGTGAGTGTAAATGGTTTTGTGTGTGTGTGTGCATGTTATCCCTACGATGGTCTGGGAGATGTTCATGGTGTACTCCGCCTTTGCCCTGTGTCGGCTGAGATAAGGCTGAAGTATCCCAGCGACCCTAATAGAATTGCAGGGCCAACACACACACACAACCATTCACACTCACACTCACACCTATAGGGGCAATTTAGGACAGCCAATTAGCTTACTGTGCATGTTTTTGGACTGTAGGAGGAAACCAGAGTGTCTGGAGGCAACCCACGTAAGCCTGGCGAGAACAGGCATACTCCACACAGAAATGAGCCGAAACCGGGACCTTCTTGCTGTGCTGTGAGGCAGACGTGCTAAGCATGAAGCCACCCTGCTACGCTGTTACACAGCAGTTTCCCAAAAATCTTTAAAAAAAGTAAAGTAATTACAGAACAGAAGATTTTCATGTTACCAAAGTCTCGTCACAAAAAAAATTACCATATCAACAATTATGCACATTTAAAAAATTCATTTATCCAGAGCATCTGCCGTACAAGTCTCTTGTTACTATAGAAACAGTAACATATTAGAGTGAGCTCATTAATATAAACGTTGCAGGTGGAACTTTCTCAGCCGTGCTGTTATAGAAAATTAATTAACATCGTCTAGTCAGCCAGAATTGAATATTTGACACGGGGTTGTAGTCGCATGAGCAGGTTATGCTTGTTTTATATCTTAAGTCATATTGAGGAGATTGTTGGATTTTTTTGTTTGCCACTATTGCCTCTGGCTTGTTCGTTAGAATCTAAATCTACATTTGGTTTCCTGTAAAGCTCCATGCATTAATGTGTATTAATATGTGTGTTATGTAAATGAAGTTGACTTGAATTGAATAATTATAACAAACCTACCAGGCATGCATAACTACAACTCCCTCACTCCTTTTCCAAACTGTTTAATCCTACTAGGTTCGCGGGGAGGCCGGTTTCTTTCTCAGCCGACAATGGGTGAAGGCGGGGTACACCAGTCCATCGCAGCACCAACATACACAACCATTCACACTCACACTCACACCCAGGGCCAAATCGGAACAGCCAATAAGCTTAATGTGCATGCCTTTGGACTGGGGGATGACACTGGAGTACCTGGAGGAAACCCATGCAAGCACGAGAGCACATGCAAATCCACAAAGAAATGTCCCAGAACCTTCTTGCTGTGAGGTTGACATGCTAACCACTACACCGCCGTGCTACTCCCCAACTGTAGGATGTATTTCATTGTATTCATTGTCCACTGATAACAAATTTTGGCCTTGCCACCGAACTTAACCTTATTTGAAGTGACTGAGGGTGGCAGGGTGGCGTAGTGATATAGCGTATGAAGGCCCTGCGACGGTCTAGTGTGCTGTTCCAGATGTACCCATCTTTGCTCAGTGAAATCCTCGGCTGAGATCCCTGGTTTCCTGCGACCCTAGTAGGATTAAGCGGTTTGGCAAATGAGTGAGTGACATGACTGAGCACACAGATTTTTATGTCATGAACTTGAGAGAACCTGTTACTGCGAGGACACGGCAAGAAAGATTCTCTTCTAAGGAGAGTCATCTAGGATTAAAGTCATGCTGCAAACACACAAAGACCAGAGTCTGCTTGCTGCTCTGGACCTTTAGGTGGAGCCTTAATATCAAATCCCGTCTGAATGATGAAGCCTTTGTGATTTAAAGACGCCTCATCCAAGACCCCTTTCGACGCAGCTTCCATTTTGGATCTGGGAGAGAGAGAGAGAGAAAGATAATGAATGGGATGTCTTTAATATGCATAATCCTTCTTCCCTCACAACTGTGACAGACTTGGGCCTTTGCGATCTGTCCTAATCCACCCATAATAGCAGCCCCAGGAGCCACCATGGCACAATACACCTTTCTATTATGGTAGCCAGTCCTGTTCACCCTGGTGACATCTGTGGAGGAAAAGGGGGAGGTTTCATTTGCAAATTGAGCATCTTCACAGAGAGCACCTGTGGACACACACTGTTCATGCTCTGTGCCACCTTAGACAGAGGCTCTACATCAGCGCTTCCTCAGGAACACAGACCGGGTGGAAGCATCGACGTGTAGCACCGCTGAATGCATATTTATAGATTGTAAAGAAGTGGTCTGATAATTGGTGTTAATATTTATATAAATTAAATAGTATATAATTATTTTAAATATAAATGTATTTTAATTAACAGCTGGAGCCCAGTGGGCAAAGGTGGCGTACAAAGCTGGCGACAGTGGGCAAAGGTGGCGTACACCCTAAACATTTCGCTAGATTATTGCAGAGCAATGTGCACAATTTGACAATATGGAGCATCCAGTCAGCGTAATGTGCATGTCTTTGTACTGTAGGGGGAAACCAGAGTACCTGGATGAAACCCTCACAAGCACGTAGAAAACATGCAAACTCAAACACAGAAACGCTGGGACTCGAACACAGGACCTTCCTGCTGTTAGGCGGACGTGCTAACCTCTACACCATGTGCCACCCATATTAATATAAGATAAGAGTGATATTATGGTTAAATTGGTATAGTATGCCATATAGTATCTCGGCCAACTCTGGGCAAAGGCGGGGTACATCCTGAACAGCTCACGAGACCATCACAGGGCCAACACACACACCTAGGGCCAATTTAAAACAGCCAATTAGCTTAATTTGCATGTCTGTGTACTACAGGAGGAAACTGGAGTACCCAGATGAGATCCACACCAACACGGGAAAAGCATGCACACGCCACACAGAAACTCGCCGAGCCCTGGACTCGATCCCAGGACCTTCTTGCTGTGAGGCGGACGTGGAATATATCTATACAGTACATAGCATAATAAGATTTTATTATTTATATATTGTTCTTAATATAAAGTAGATTATATATATTATTACTATTATTAAAATGCTTATAAATTAACAATAACTGTGATCATTTTACTGATAGACTGACCGGATTAAGTGTTTAATAATGCTGGGTAACCTTCCAACATAGCCGGGTGATATGGATCTTTCTTCCCTTCCTGATTTTTAGTTCGTAATTTGCAATTAAAAACCTTCCGTATCCCGTACCTCTACCGTTCCTCCACCGTTGGAAGGGGACCACCACTGGACCACCTTCTCGGCATGGTATTTTACACCCCCACCACCCTTTTTTCTTTTTTGTGCTTAACTGATGCCCATATTCCTGATATGTTGAAGCGTAACATAAAACTATTTTCTCCCCGGTTGTGTGCCGCTTATTTCATTTCCCCAGATGTCATTAACCTAAATAGAGATAAAAGGAACAAAATTATTTTCAGTGTATTGAAGAAACCTGTGTCTCTTCAGCCATGAAAAAGCCTCTAAAGCTCCATTAAGCTTCACACACATCATTAGAACGACGAGGCCATCAGCACAAACCCTACGAGAGCCCTTTAAATACCCAGTGAAGAACATTGTCCTTACCAGACAAAGGTTTTAATTTAAAGCAGTGGACATGTGGCTTTTTTTTTTTTCTCAGAGTACACTTGGTACGGCATGAATGAAATTATATTCAAAAATGAGAGAATAAAAAAATAAGGCTTAATAAACTGAATTATGTCCATAGTATATACATGGCACATGCTTCTCTTTACTGCTATGATAATCAGTTATGACGAATAACAATAATTGAAATGAAAAAAGCACCACTTCAAAGTGACAGAATGTCTGTTTGCCGGTCGCGAGGAGGCTGGAGCCTACTTCAACCGACACTGGGCAAAGGCGAGGGACACTCTGAACAGCTCGCCAGTCCATTGCACACACAACACCATTCACACTCACACCTGGAGGCGACTTGACATACCCAATTAGCCTAATGTGCATGTCTTTGGACTGTGGGAGGAAACAGGGAAAACATGCAAACTCCACATAGAAATGCCCAAGCTAAGCCCTGGACGTGAACCCAGGACCTTCTTGCTGTAAGGTGGACATACTAACCACTATGCCGACATGCCGTCCGAAGTGATGACCTGGAAAGATTAATTTTACCTATTATTTTATTTATTTACCATTGAATGGTACTTATTTACAAGCCATTGACTAGCTTATGAAGTAAACTTAACCTATAGATAGATACATATACCTAGAGATGGGAAGTATGGCAAAAATTTTCTCTTACAGTATAAACACGTTTTTATTACAGTAACCGTATACATCACGTTATCATAATTTTTCCCCAATTTATTCAATGAATGGGTTAAATGACCATACTGTGCTTTCATTATGTTTGTTTCTTTTCTTTTTTTTATTTGTAGCTTGTATTTCTACACATATGAAAATACCAAACTAGTCTGGCTTCAATCAGTCAGTGCAATTTTATAATAAATTAAAAGCTAATAAATGCTTGCACTTAGTACTGATAAACTATCAGTTTTAACCATTACATTGTTATGAGCATACTGTACGATCTCTCTTTATATGTGTTTTTGCTGAGCTACACATGCTACTTCTGTGATCCTAATCCTTCTGCTCTTTGAATCCTGTGGTCTGTCAGGAGCTACAACTGGTTGAAGTTTTCATTTTATAAGCCCCTCTTTTCGAGTCCGGTTCCTCTCAAGGTTTCTTCCTCATGTGGACTGAGGGAGTTTTTCCTTGCCACATCGCCACAGTCTTGCTTACTGGAGATATGTAGGGTTTATAGAGAAATCTTTAAAATCTTAAGTTTAAATTCCATCATCATCATCATCATCTTCATCCACTTGTTCCGGGGTCGGGTCGCTGGGGAAGCTGCCTAAGCAGTGAGGTCCAGACGTCCTGTTACCCAACCACTTCCTCCAGCTCTTCCGGGGGACACCGAGGTGTTCCCAGACCAGCCGAGAGATGTAGTCCCTCCAGCGTGTTCTGGGTCGACCCCGGGGTCTCTTCCCAGTTGGACATGCCCAAAACACAACACCAGGGGCCCGAGCCACTTCAACTGGCTCCTCTCAACGCGAAGGAGCAGCGGTTCTACTCCGAGCTCCTCCTGGATGACAGAACTTCTCACCTTATCTCTAAGGGAGAAACCTGCCACCCTGTGAAGGAAGCTCATTTCAGCCGCTTATATCCGCGATCTTGTTCTTTCAGTCACTACCCAAAGCTCGTGACTATTGGTGAGGGTTGTAACGTTGATCGACTGATAAATTGAGAGCTTTGCCTTTCGGCTCAGCTCCCTCTTCACCACGACGGACAAGCCCTGCTTTACAGCAGATGCTACACCCATCTGCCTGTCGATCTCCCGCTCCATCCTTCCCTCACTCGTGAACAAGACCCCGAGATACTTGAACTCCTCCACTTGGCAAAGCAGCTTTACATAGTAAAAAAAACAATTTGGTAAATAAGTTACAATTATTTACCAAATGTTTTTGTACTATGTGAAGCTGCTTTGCAACAATGTTATTCATAAAAAGCGCTATACAAACAAAACTCGATTGAATTGAATCATGATGGCGATCTGACTGATGCAGCTTGCGGCTGGGATGTTGAAATTTCCAAATGGCTCTACTAATTTGAGAAGCATTAGACAATCTAAAACTATCTACACAACTTGGAACCTGTGGTCTGAAAATGACACTGACGAAGGATAGACAATTAACACACACCGTGTATGGACAACAAAAGGGTAACTGCTGTGCTGCAAATTGTCCACCAAGTGAATACTGCCTAGACAGCAGTGGCCCCATGGTGGTCTCATTCAGTCGAATGCTATGGCTCACGGAGGCTGACAAATTGCAAAGAGGAACAGTCAGTAATGTGTGGCACGTGGTGTTGCCTTACAGCGCCAGTGCTACTGCTTCGACCCTGATCTTGAGCTGATGTTTATGTGGAGATTTGCAATGATCTGCATGGGTTTTCTCTTTGTTTTCTGGAATCTTCCTACCTTCCAAAAACATATCAGGAATTTCATTCATTCATAGGGTTGTGGGGAGGCTTGCACATACCTTAGCTGACTCTGGGCAAAGGGAGGTTACACCCTGAACAGCTTTCCATTACACTGCAAGGCCAACACACACACAACTATTCACAGTCACACCCACATCTAGGGGCAATTCAGAACAGCCAGTGAGCCTAATGTGCCTGTCGTTGGACTGTGGGAGGAAACTGGAGTACCCGGAGGAAACCTATGCAAGCACAGTGAGAACATGCAAACTCCACACAGAAACGCCCTCATCGAACCTGGAACTCGAATCCAGGATCTTCTCGCTGTGAGGCAGACATGCTAACCACTATGCCACCCTGCTAACAATATAAGCGACTGCCTGCTTGCCCAGTGTTGTCCACAACCGTGATCAAGGTAATGTGGAAACACTGATGTTATTGCCTGCCTACAAAGTTTATTTTATTAACAGTGCAGTGTCCCTGCAAATTGTCTATTAATAATAAACCAGAAATTGGCTGTACTGTGTGTGGATTCTGAAATATTGCTCAGTTCCTGGTCCAGACTGGTTTAAGTTCAGTGTTTGAGTTTAAAGACTCATAAGGCCAGGCTGACACGGTGGCGCAGTGGTTAGCATGTCCACCTCACAGCAAAAAGGTCCTGGGTTTGAGGCTCTGCGAGGGCGTTTCTGTGTGGAGTTTGCATGTTCTCCTCGTGCTTGCATGGGTTTCCTCTGCGGCACTCTGATTTCCTTCCATACTCCAGAGACATGCACAGTAGGCTAATCTATTGTTCCAAATTGTCCCAAGGTGTGAGTCTGAATGTGAATGGTTGTATGGGTGTTGGCCCTGCACTGGTCTCTACCCCAGCTTCGTCCAGTGTCGGCTAAGATAAGCTCCAGCCTCCACGCGATCCTAGTTGGATTGAAGGCTGAATGAATGACTCATGAGCCCGTGATTCATTTGCACATTTCAGCGAGAACCTACCATTAACCCTACATTCACACTCATGTCATTTGTTGTTTGGCTTTTATGGGCATGTAGCCTCTTGCACTGTTCAGTGTCTTTGTAAAATTGTTTAGCACTTAAATGCAAGCTTTACTAGGATCCTCCACGACGCAGCACGGATATAGTAGCAAATAGACTCTATATGAGTACTGGTGTTAATGACCCATCTGCTTGTCTTACAATATGTTCTATAGTACATGGACGTCAAATTAGCGAAATGAAAAGACTCTCATTTGATGGATTTGTGAGATGGCTGGGGTTTTCCCTTTCAAGGTCACTCAAAGGTCCATGTATGGTTTCTTATTGATGTTTCAAATTAGCCGCATGTTGGTCAGCACACGTTTCGGAAATATAAGCATTCTTTCTTTAAAACTTTGTGCCCTTGGTCTGACCTTCACCATTGACCTTGACATTCCAAAATCAACTCATCTCTGGTACGGTTGGTCCCCTTGCCATGTTTGATGAAAATCCTTGCAAGTATGGGATCAGAATTTCGTTAACTGTCAAAGAAAAAAAGAAAGAAACAAACAGATGGACGGAGAAACAAACACTCATGGTAAAAACGTACATGCACTCAGAGGAACTGATGAACTCGACCACGTCTTCTCACACTTTGTTTGTATTTGTAATGTTTCCACACACAATAAATAGCAGGAATTTTGTCGAAGTTGTGATCATGGTAGTATGTTTTTAACTTCTTATTTTTTTCTATGTAGGCATCAAAAGTAAAATGTAAAATGATGGCAGTTAGGGGCTAAAGCTGTGAATGGGGGTACACAAAAATATTGGCCATCGTGTATCAAAGGACTTGTCTGAGGAAACCATTACAGACAATTATTTGGATATTTTGCTTTATGACTTCATATCGACTCACTCATCTCACTCACTCATTTGCTGAGCCGCTTAATTGTACTAGTGATGCTGGGAGGTGGAAGCCTATCTCAGTCGACACTCGGTGAATGCAGGGTACACACTGAACAGCTTACCAGTACATTGCAGGAAAACTATACACACACAACCATTCACACTCACACCTAGGGGCAATCTGGAACAGCCTGTTAGCCTAATGTGCATGCCTTTGGACTGTAGCAGGAAACTGGAGATCCCATGCAAGCATGTTGAGATCGTGCAAACTCCACACAGAAACACCCAAGCCCACAACTCGAACCCAGGACCTTCTTGCTGTGAGGAAGACGTGCTAACCACCATGCCACCGTGCCGCCCACTTCATATTTTTATCATTATAAAATAAAATTACATAGGGCACCATGTTGGCGTTGTGGTTAGCACATCTGCCTCACATCAAAAAAATTTCCGTGTGGAGTTTTCGTGTTGCTGTCATGCTTTTCCACTGGGTACTCTGGTTTCCTCCGACAGTCCAAAGACATGCACATAAGGCTAGATGTCTGTTCCAAATTGCCCTTAGGCAATGAGTGTGTGAATGTGCAATGGTTTACTGTGTGTGTTTCGCCTGCGATTCACTGGCGGCCTGTACCCTGACTTCACCAAGTGTCGGCTGAGATAAGCTCCAGCCTCCCGCGACCCTAATAGAAGAATTCAGTTGGGCAAATGAATGAACGAATACAGTGGAACCTTCGTTTTAGAATTTAAGTGGTTCTTAAATGTTGTTTCACCTTTTAGCTGCACCTTCCCTTCCTCCACCTTCATGGCCGAAGTGCCCTTGAGCAAGCCACCGAACCCCCAACTGCTCTCCGGGCACCTCCAAAGTGTGGAAGCCCACTGCCCCGAGTGTGTGTGCTCACTGTTTATGTGTGTCTCTTCTCATTTTGGATGTGCAGAGGCAAGAATTTCCCTAGTGGGATTAATATAGTACACCAAAATAAAAAATAATTTAAAAAAATCAAAAGATTTGTTTATAAACTGAAACATATTTCAGTCCTGTGTTCCTCCACCAGCTCTTCGATGTCGGCACTGTTCACTTCCAGGCCCGTGCGTTTGCCCTGAGATAACAATGTCATCAATAACACCAGTATCCTGTCTCGAATCCTTCGAAGTCTATCTCAGCAACACAATCAGGCCAGAGGTTCCTCCAGGCAGAGTTCAAGTTCTTGCGAGTCACTTGCTGCCAGGCCTTGTCAAGGAGACCTCAGCAATCCAGGATGTTGAAGGAACATTGTCCACATTGTTAAACACTTGCTGGGAAATAAAACCTTCAGCAGTCACATACGCACCAAACCTTCGTACAAACTCTTCCGCTTCGTTTTTGTTCGAAATTGAAGTTTCTCTATGCCGAAGCACTATCCCAGTTCACTTCTTAAACTTATCGTACCAGCCTCGACCAGCCTTAAACCGTTCAGCTTCAGAATCCCCGTACAGAAGCCGTGCTTTCTCACAAATTATAGCCTCGGAAACACTGACGCCAGCCAACTGCTTTTCGTTGATCCAAATCAAGAGCACCTCTTCCACGGTCTGTGATCTTTGCTTGGTGATCGCATTCAGTCCTTTGGCAACATTGGCATCCCTTATCGCTTCCTAATTCTTTAGAGTGGTACGGACCGATGACTTTGCTAAGCCAAACTGCAAAGCCAGATCCATGTTTCCGTACGATTTCTTTCTTCACCTCTGTTTTCCCTCACTGTTTGCCGTTGTCACTGTTTTCCCTTTCGCCTTTACACTTTCAGTAGATTTCCCAGGTCCCATAATGGCTTATCGGTGGAAAAACCTAAAAGAAAAAATACGCCGCACAAGAAATATCGCCAAAATCCGAGAACAGTTCAGAGTGGGTGTTCTGCGAGCAAGCGCCACGCGATGAAACCGAACACACGGGCTGCCGAGTAGACTGTTCGACAACTGAGTGTTTGGGCTGCAACCGAGCGCAATTACCGATTGTGACCCAGTCTGGCAAAATGAGTCACAGTGACCAAAAATTCAAAATTGAGTTAGCCATACCATTTTAAAGCTT